>VWZZ01002489.1:401464-467734 GCA_013399095.1 Psophia crepitans
AAAAAAAAAAACAACAAAAAGAACCCCAAAACACATTCAGAAGCAACTGAAGAAACCTGATTATTCTCTTATCTCCTATACATCTAAATAAACTCAGCCTTGCATTTTAAAAACTGTTTTTTATCAAGGGGTTCTCTAGGTTTTTCTTAGCATGGGTTAACATCTCACTTCTGACTCTGTCCTCTCCCATGGGATCTTTCAATGGCTTCTAAAGATGAACTGCTTTAACGGCCGTATATAAACTTGAGTTTTTAAGTAAAACAGGAAACAATGCACCTCAGCAAGTATGTGAGGGAACAAACAGAGGAGAAAAACATTGTTTTGCCAGGTGTATACAAGTAGCCCCAGTTCTCCATGTATCCACCAGCCACTTTTATTTGGCTACCCAAATAAGCTGAAGGCAGAACCAAATCCCACAACACTGATGCATTGTGGTATTCAGTGAAACTGGTAGGAGAGCAATGTAAAATGAATAAAGTACTCTTTAAAAGTTGACTAGTCAACTTCTGGAGATTCTTGCTGCAGGAGACTGTGACTGCAGATGGTACCAGCAAATACAAACTAGAATTCTATAAATTCATGGACAACAGATCAATAGATGGATACACAGAGGGATGTATGCCCTAACACATTTAATACAAGGATGTTGAGGAGCTGAATAAGAGTAAGTGGCCAAACCTGCCTATTCTTCAGAAACAGCAACTTGTTGCCACTGTCAGAAACAGAACAATAACCCAGGTGGCTTTGGCCTCAGCCACAGTGTGATGTTTCGTAGGAACTATTACAACACACACACAAAGACCAGAAACATTTTCTTTTCAGTCAGCAGGGATTTCTACTCAGGCATAAGTAAATGAACATTCACATATCACATCTGAAAACTTCCGAATTATTCGCAGCTGCTTCTTAAATTGGTTCACTACTCTACAGTAAAATATAGCGTAACTGTAGCAATAATCCAATGCAAAATTAGGATTAGGACTACAGAAAATTTGACTCATTTAGAACTCAATGGTTATAACAGAAGTAGTAAAAGACAAACACCAGTCAAATCCATCTATTTTTATCCCAACCGTTAATATGATACATCCCTTTTAAAAAGCATGCAGAAAATGTAAAGTTTATCCTTCCATTTTGACGAACAAAGCAAAAAAAAAAAAATTATGTCCTATTCTGCTGAAGGGGTATAAAGCAACAGAAATCACCCACTATCACACCAAGGTACCTCTGTCACCTGAGCAAACTCTGGCTTCTTTGCAGTACTTAACATTATGCAGTATATGGTTACGCCCAGAGAAAACAGATAAAGCTTTATCAAAATCAGATAAAGCAACTAGCAATTATTTTGGCTTAAGAAGCAGCATCAAACAATTCCCTGTTTGCCAGGCCAACAGGTAAATGCTGCAAGAAAAAAAAAATATACAAAATAAGAGAATAATATTAAATTGTTCTTGGGATCTTGATGAGCAACACCAGAGCCAATACTTCTCTGCTTGCTTGTAGACATAATACTACACCAGAGTACTTTGAGTAGAATAAAAAAAACCACTAAGTAAGGTTATTCAGGTCCTAGGATGCTTTCCTGAAACTCTAACCAGTTCCAATGGAAGTATATGCTCTGCTTATTTATATTTGCCTAGAGGTTGAGTGGGCATGGTCATTTCCACTTTTCAGCCCAAGGACTACCGTAGGGCTCCTATGCACTGTATAATAGTTCTCATATTTTACCCTGAGAGTGTCAGTGTTTCTGTGATAAGTTGGGTTTTCTTCCTAGCTCTTTCCGTGCATGGACATACACGGTATGTGCATGTGCAGATGACACAATTTAAAGAATGCAGGAACCTTTCCTGATGGGATGAATAGATTTACCAGCAGCAAAAACATTACTGCAAGTAAGATTCTTCATTTTTATACTCTACTGTGTATTTTTTATGGTTTGTGTCTAAGATCCTGTTAAATATTTAAACAACAATACAATATCAGTAAGTAAACTCTTTAAATCAGGCATCCTCTATACTGTATAGTGGGAACAGATGTGCTCTTATTAAGGCTATATTGTAACTCAACAATAATTTGTCATATTTGACATATTGTTAAATTATGTGCACCTGCCAGAACTGTAGTAGCAATTACAAACGATATATATACACTACTTTTACTTTAAATACCTAAACAAGTTATGTAGATGTGAATAGGATGTATGGAAAAATTGTAATTTCGTAAATGTCATCACCAAACAACACCTAATGTCTCACAATTTCTTTTTATGTATATTTTATTATAGCGCCCAACTGTTTCAACACTCTAGTGGCTGGACTTTAATGTGGTTCAAGCAGCCCCAAGTAACATCACCAAATGTTTAACATCTGTGAAAGTTGGACCAACAAATGCTCATATTTTCAGGAGGTCATGCTGGCCAGCTTTCATTAACAATTACTTTAAACTTCAGTTTTCTTTATAGCTTTTTAATTCAGGAAGGACATGTAAAGTTCACCTTAGTTAAACTGTTAAGTATATTCCAAACTCATATAATATTAATTTTTTTAATATTTATAAACTTTTAAAAGTTGCTTTTCCTTCTCCCAATATTTGGATCTTGTTTAATTCACCCATTACTTTAACACAGAGAAACAACACTTCTAATTAGGTCTTAAGAGTTCAGCATGTTTCCAGAACAGGGTGAGAATCTCCCAGCTCTTACCTCCTTTACTTTATTTTCCTGCTTCCCCCCGCCCCTCCATCTACAATATTCACATTAAATGTGATTAATTTGCAAAATTCCTTAATGCCCTGGATGTTTCTTATTCATGATAATTCTATTATCACAAACTACATCTTGAAAAATCTGTTCAGAGCTTTGAGCTTTTCTATCACATTCATAGCTTATGGCAAGGCTTGCATTTTGCTGTAGAATTCTACAACAAAGAGCTCCACTATGGGGTTGAGCACCTCAACGGACACCTGTAGGCCAGGACCCAGTGAGACTCGGAGATGCAGAAATTCCAGACAACGAATTTTAGTGCAGTTTCAGCACTGTAGGGTATACAGCTACCTAATCCTTAAATATGTCTAACAAATTCTTAAATGTGCATAGCTCATGGGGAAAAGGAAAGAAAGGATCTTTTCATAATAGCATAAGTCTAGGAGAGTCTGATTAAAAGAACAAGATACACAATCTATTCCAAAAACAAAAAAAAAAACCACCCAGTAATTTGAAAATAGAACAGATGAGAGAAGACACCACTGAAAACCTCAACATTGCACACACACTAATTATCCCTACAAAAATCCAAATCTCTTTCCCCTTCACTTGCTTCACATGGCTTCTTGCTGTAGTTTCTCTGTTTTGGAAGGAGATATAGGAAATAACCTGGAGGAGACACGCTCTGTGTGATTATTTACAGGTTTTAGTAACATTGCCATCTCTTATTCCTTTTCTATCAGGAATACTTGGTTTTCACTGTTTTGTAAGTCTAGATATTGCATTACATGCCGTCTTAATAGTATGTGACTACACACATCTATTTCAGAGCACCGGTGAGGAAGTTTTGATGGAGATAGGTGGGAGCTAATCTCTCTTTCCTGTGCCCACAAGTTGTAGAGAGCTCCCACTCTATAGACTCTCCACTGCTGCAGCTGTACTCTCTGATCAAGTAATAGCTTTGACCTGCTGCACTTTGAGGAGAATTTGGAGCAGGCTGCTCCCAACCCATTGAGTGATGCCAGGGAGACAGCCTCTTTCTCTAACAGTTAAGAATTACAGCATACAGGCTGTTATGAGACTCAGCTTTGCTCTCAGACCTTGGACCCTGCATATCCAGATGGGGACCAGCATTTAACACACAGCTTGTTAGTGGCTGCTTTAGCAGTTCTCACTTTTATTATTTATAAAGAGCCCTGGTGCAGACACATTGGAAAGGAAGGTGAATATAAAGCTCATTCTAAAGAGCATGAAGGTATTTCATTTTATTTTGGAAATGTTTGCATTATGTATGGGTTTACATGGAGAACTTTATAGACTCTCTTAAATGATTTACCGTTAAGGTACATATTGATTATAATCTCCAGTTATTTAAAAAGAGACCTGTTTACCCCACAGCACTTAATACATTGCGACATGTTTCAACTTAACAGTGACACTGGTAAACAAAAGTTACTGATCTACCTAGTGAGTTATAAAACCCGTAACACGTTGTAAACAGCTCTGTCATTTTATTTAGCATATTGCATTGCACGAACTGCTTTATTTACCTAGTGGTAAATCTTTATGTATCAAAAATGCTACAGAAGGCACAACAAATAAATTACAAACAGACACTAACATCTGACTAGTTAATCAAACAAATAGGACATGTAACAAAGAGAAAAGCTATAAATATTGACAACAAGCTGCTTCAGTCACAAAAACATTCAATACTTCAGTTCTCAAGTGTGAGTTTTATATCAGTCCCCTGGAAACAGTTTGTATCCTCCAATAAATTTTTACAGTTGATTCACCTGCCTGATACCCTTCAGCCATTTCCTTCAGAAGCTGTCAAACCCGCCAACAATAATATATGGCCCGACCAACAAGAACAGCTGTAGCCATTCTCTCTGCTGGTTCCCGCACCCTGTTCTGCATAAAATAATACATCAAGATTAATTGATTTCCCGTCAGTCTCACAGAACAGAAAATTAATTTTCATGTAGCTATTTTCCCCAGCATATGAATTTTGAACATGGCAAGTAATTTAAGTTTTTAATTATTCATAAGGAGAAGGGAAAAAAAAAAACAGGGAAAAAAAATTCACAACACATGATAAAGTGAGCCCCTGAAAGCCCCAAGGCCATGGCCTGGACCTTGATTTGTGCTGAGACAACAATAGCATTCGCTAATGCCTATATAAATAATATATGTATTAACATACATCTTAGTACAACACCAATTTCTCTCACTCTGACCCAAGACTACCAGGTCATACAGCAGCAGTTTGTCACAGTCCGTGCACTGGGCTACATGTGACACACTACAAGAAAAACATATAACATGTTAGCCATACTGGATTGACCCTGACTGCCTCCAGAGCATGAACACACCTATAATATAATGGGAAGGTAATGGTCAGTGCTTGAGCAGAAGAGTAAAACTTACTAATCAGCAGGGTGTCGTATCTCAGCAAACCTTCTCTTTCCAGGTGACATTGACTTGTGCAAGGAAAATTGCTAATGGAAAATTAAACAGAATAATTTGTCTTGCTCAAGTTAAATGTTTTCCAGATGATTGCTGAAGCCTTAAAAACACAGGCCACTCAAAAGATAGCAAGATGTCATAAAGAAGGCACATTTAAGAAAATCTCATTTGCTAAGGTTCAAATTTCTGTAAACAGACATTCTCACAAGTTGTAGAATAGAATTTATGACCTTGAACTGGGGCCAAAATTGTACAGGTAAATAACCTTAACTGAAAGCATTCATTATAATAATTTGTGATGAAGTACAAACCGCTCATTATTTCTTTAGTGCAACACATGATCCACAGCATTAGGATTGGATTTTTTTATTTAGAAAAAAAAAAAAAAAAACCACGACACACACAAACACCCCCCCCCAACTAACTTCTACTATGCAATGCTCATTGACAGCTTGAGGGGTGAGGGCAAATTACTGGGTGAAAATGTACCCATAAATTCAAAAGGAACATGCAAACACTGAAGGCATGCCAATGAAAATATTAAGCAACAGGTTTGCTTTTGAGTGCTCCTTCCAGTCTTGAAAAGTTTTGGGAAGCTTCATTTTATTAGTTAAACCTCACTGAAAAAGCCAAACTGTTTGACTAGGTGTGCCATAAAATTACACCATCAGAAAGTTTCTTGCCATTATCAGTGGCACTAGTTACAAAGGTGAAAGCCTAGGGAAGATCTGTAAGATGATGAAAGCAGGAGGCACTGTGGCCATTTTTGGTTATAAATGATGATGAAGTGTTAGCCAAGGACCAGAAGGAAGTATAACAACTGCCACAAATGTGGTAAAAGCGCTCAATATAACTAGTGCCTCTGTACTTGATAGCGAACGGCTTATAGCATGTCTGAGCTTCAGTGCATGCAAGTAACACTAAGATTCTTCCAATATTTCCATGATAAAACTTTCTACTGTTTTTTCAAAGGTTTCTGATTTTCCGATTCAGAGAAGGAAAAAAAAAGGACAATTTTTAAACCAAAACATATCTACGTTAGGCTTTTAAAAGCTAGTTTTGAAGAAGAATCCTAGGATCTGTTTTCATTAATATAAAGAGGTTTTCAAAACCGAAACCCAATCCCAGTATCTTCTCAACATATGCACCACAAAACTTTGGTTTGGGTAGAAAAGACAGACTTGATTTTATTCTTACTTTTTTTTTTAAGCAGCAATGCCAGTTAAAAGCCTTTATCTCCTGTACATTTAGCCTTGTCAATATATAGATATCTAATAACAACCGAATTATCAGCAAACATGGTCAAAATGCATTTGTCATGCATTTTTCCTGTCAATTGCATTTGTTAACATCTTGACGTACTACTGATCTCAACAAGACACCCACTGAAAACAAAGTAAAAATTATATTTACCTCCAAAATGAAAGTTTGTATTGCAAAGTATTAAATTATTTAGAACTATAGCTCACCTTTACTGTCATCTTTGAAATTACATAGAGCTTTGAAGTCTAATTCTGAAAAAAGTTGGTGTGTAACTTTGTGGGGGGAGGCTAGGAAAAAGTTTTTGATGGATTCAGGTTTTGTTATTTCCTTTCCATATTACTAAATAGTTAAATATGCATTATACTTAGCAATACCAGCCATTGAACACCTGTCTTAACAGTTTTTTCATGTCAAATGTATCTCCTGTTGTCCTTCTAATCTTTACTCGGTTTTTTCCTACCCTTTTATTAAGAAAATAACCTTACTGAGAACATAATGAGCTCATTACAGTCACCATAAAAATACGTTTGCAATCCTGTAAATGAAACATATAAACCAGGGGAAGAAACCAAAACACCACACACACAAACCAACCTCCACACACAACAAAAAACCCCACAACTTTACAAAGTTGCCGCTACTGCTACGGATACTGTTCCTGGCATAGCTTAAAGGTCTTTGTTTCTGTAAATTCAATTGAGTGTTTCTATTTCTAAGGGTACCAAGAGGTTCTAATTATTGTTAGAAGCCTAATTAGCATTTAGTGTTACATTACAACAACTGCAGCAAAATTGTACCCGTTCTCCAATAAACAGTATTCACAGTGTGCAATCAAGCTGCTGTACGATGCAATGAGAATTAATAGCACTGCACGACAATGGTAAATCCTACAACTCCCGCTGTGTGTGTTTAATAATTTTTCACTCCTTCCAGATTGTTCCCATCAAGCACAATTCCCAAGATCCTAATCAGCTTTCCTCCCCATCAATACTACACAGAGATCTGAGCACTGAAAATTATCTGCAATTTCAAAAAGTGCTTTGTTGCATTATTAGGCCACTGACCTAAGAGGTAATGGGTAAATAGTTTCTGAAAAATGTCCAAAGCACAACATAAATTAAAGCTTATAGTCTTGCCTGCTGTTCTTACCAGAGCTGTGACTGCAAACTCTGTTTTTACACAAAATCCTTAACTACAGTATTTTATTTTTTTTACACAAAAATCAGTACAAAGATGATGACGTTTATGTTTAAATAACTTCTTTTAGTAAATTTTACACAAATAATACAAGTTGGAGAGCCATAAGCACCTTTTAAATGTGTTGCATATGTACACACACACAGAGGGTAATCTGAGAACCACCACCATAGTTTTGCCTGCGCTCACACAAGCAGAATATGAGAGTCCCTTCTGGAAAAAGATGTGCACACATTAGCATACATGCAGAGATGAAACCAACATTTTAGTTTTCTTTTCCAGACAAAGCAAGAAATATAAATCCCAGTCAGAATGCTATGCTGTGATGATCAGATAAACTCAAAATTCACTGCATTTCCTTAAAGCTTATATACTTCATACATCCCTCTGACAATTAAGAGAGGCAGCGGCATTAGAGGGGCGACTGAGTTCTGTAAGGAAAATGTCTGATGCCTCACTGATACATCAGCAAGGTACATCCTCCATATGCCCAGATAAATGGACTTGCTTCCTGTATAAAACTGTAGCTGTGTCAGTGGTGGGGCACAGAGGAGCCAGAAACCTGACTTGTAGGTCCATAGGCTGGTTACTGTGCACCAACAGACATTTGAATATTATGAAAGGAGTTGCAAGTTTGGCAAAGCACTCCCTCTGGCTTTGTCACAGTAATTTGTTTCAGTTAATGGAGTTTCAGCCTTTCCCCATAATCACTATCCCTTATTATGGAAATCTTATCTGTATAATAAACTCATCTTTTCACAGGGGACTTCTCCCTTCCTTTCACAGTTTGTCAGTGCCAGTACCATTTAAGTTTTACCTGGTAAGAAACTAATTTTATTTTACCTGGTTATCAGGAGATATAAAGCTTTGTGGTATTAATTACCAATTACACTGCTAACTCTGACAAAATGTGGCATTATTACTTATCTTCAGCCAAAAAGAGGATTTGTTCATTAATTCCCGCAACGAAAAATAAGGATATGTGCAAAATTCTCCTGTGGTAATTTGCATCTGTTTCTGATGCGCTGATTATGCACTTGAGGATCACACTTGAAAAAACACCACATTATTACCTATCTAGACACAGTGACAAGCACGTGGCAGGGAGGGAAAGGGAGAGCTTGAGACAGAAAACCAGAAATTGGGCACGAGGAAAAAAGGGGAGAACAAGTTCCAGTAGAGCTCCACTACAGTCCAAGATACTGGTAGCCTTTAAAGGGAAAAAAAAAAAAAAAAAAGGCAGTATTTCTCACACTCAGCCATGCTGGTAGAATGGGAGACGAAGCAAAGAGCAACAAGGAATTCCACATTTTTTGCTTAGGCAGAGCCAAATATGAAAGATAATGAGGGGCTAACCCCCAGTAGGTAGTGTTAACAAACACAGAATCAGTGAACTGTGAAGGCAGCTTCTCCTTCTCAACAGCCAGAAATGTGGACCTTTCAGTCTAACCTGTAGAGAACAGTTTTCTGAACACTTCTGAAACAGCCTCCTTAAATTAACTACACGTATCCACAGACTAGAACATTGTTTCCATACTATGAGTTGAAGGCACAAAAGCAACCCGATTATATGAGAGAAGGAGAAAAAAGGAGATTCCAAATACGGATTCCTCATGCGACCTTCGCTTTGGCTATCACAGCAAGTGTCTGTTAGTGCAACTACCGCAATTAAAATGGCACGATAGGTTTATCCAGTATAACACAACTGTTGCCTTTACTACACGGCTCATGATCATTTGCTTCTCCAAGACTTTCTCACTGTTTCTCCCCTCTTCAGGAAGTGCATAAATCAAACAAAACTTACACCTCACAAAAACCAAAACCACACAACTACTTTTATTATTAACTATGGATACGAAAGCTGCAACAGCCAGATGAGAACATCGACACAATTTTTATTCTGCACTGACAGTTGTCACCATGGAATATGCTGTTGTATTGGTGACTTTGAACTCGCTTCTTGGCCATCACTTTGGTTGGCTGTTGATGAGCTCTCCAGGCAGCTTCGTCCATTACTTCTTAAGGGTTTCTTTTCCCTGGACATTTAAACCTGCCTGTCTTTCAGTGTTAACTCTCATCTATATATTCGCTTCTTTCTTCTTTGGCCTTTTAGTTGGTGCATCATGCCCAGTTTTGATATACAAGCAGGGATGCCTGATGCATTTCACTTAAAAATATGAACCCAATAGGCTTAATCCAGAATCTCTGGCTCTGAACTGGGTTACCGTATGTTGTATTTGATTTGTATTTCTATCAGAATCAACCCAAGCATCCTTATACACACCAGCTATGAATGTGATTTATAGCAAGTCATTCAAGGCAAAGCCTACAGCTTCCCTTCACAATTTGACGTTATCAGATTACTTCAGAAGCTGGCAGCAGCTACCATAAGTAACAAGCTGTCACTGTAAATAAATCACTCCCTCAGAAATAACAGTTAAAAATATAGATTAGCATGAACAGAGGTCAGTATTTTAGGCTTGGTTTTTGTTTCCCCTCTCAGCCAAGTCACAAATCAACATTTTATTTGACCAAAAGGAAAACGAAAAATAACCACACAACTTTTCATTTGTATCCAAGACAGAAATTAAAACCAGAAATTTAAAACAACAATAAAAAAAGGGTAGGCACCATGCCTTTGGGTAGCCCAGTTTATCAGGATAAAGTATTTGGAAACAGCCATAACAAAAAAAAAAGCAGTAACCACCAACTTGTTCAGGTGTGGTGTTTATGGCTTACCTTACTAGTTTCCCAGTATTCTAAATAAAATCACTAAAACACACTTAATATGTGTTTTGGGAATGTCTGGCCTCACACTTCCATTTCTTACATAGGGATCCCTACTCGGATAGCATTCTTATTCCCTGCTGCGTCCTGCAGGGACTCTACAAAGAGGTACTTGGAAAAGCCATCAACAGAAGCATCAACATGTTCAGCTGCAAGAACATTAGCTTGGCGCATGGAAGTCCCATCAGAGTAGATTGAAAACTAGTATACAAACATAACCTGTCCCCACCTTCCGAAAAGAGTTCTTAATTCACCTGTTTTGTTTTTCTTTCTTAAGAAACAATGTTTAAAATTTAAATAAATTCAAGTTACTGCATTAATATCATAAGGTCTTGATTTACTGCAATTTCATAATAAATTGAATTTTAACAAATCTAAAATTTAAACAAATCATTTACTATTCAATCCCTTGAGTCAAACAAGTCAAGTGGAGGAAGCCACCAGCCTAGCACCTGGAAGTAGAACTTCTTAGAAAGCCAAAAGAGCTTTTGATAGACTATTGCATAATGACAGAAGTACTTTCTTCTATTTGACATAACCTAAGAAGTTATATTGAGTACTTTCTGATCAATGAGCAGCTCAAACTTTAGAATGAATTAATGGTAACTGGAAAAGCAGGCTAATTTCTCTCTTTCATTTCACCAACAAGGAACAGTGACTAAAAACTATTGAATGCAGTTCACCACTACAGGTAACATTACTTTTCTGAGGCTACTGGGGGGGTGGAGGTGGGGGTGGTTTTTTCTCTCACAAAAAGCATGCTGACATAATTTGATAAATTTACCTTTATTTGTTACATATCCAGCATTTTAAGGCAGGTTTATTTAACAAATGAGTGCACAAACCAAAATGTCACTTTCACAGACTTACAATTCAAATCCAACTAGCTTTAACTATAACAAGAAGCTCATGTACAAAATAAGAAATTAGTAATTTTGCATGCCTTCACATTTAAAAGGAAAAAAAAAAAAAGGAAAAGGTTGAAGCTATCTAGTTGTTTGAATACCACACATCCTCCTGGTTAGCACACACAAAAAATATTAAATAGGAACAGTATTATGAAGACAGGACTTAGCTCCTACCTAGGATGTTTTTATGACTGCTTATGAGAAACTAGTTCTTTTCTTGCAAAAAAACAAATAAAAATTCTGATGGAAAATAATATTAATTTCAGAAATGTAATTCAAGGCACTTGCAGATTAGATTATCCTAAACCATTTGGGGGTTTTACCAGGAGTTGCACTTAGTGGTCTTACCACAATTTTATTCAATAAAGGTCACGTTCAGTTAAACTTATAGTTGTGGTCATCTTCCACTATCAGTAATCCTACAACTGTCAAATTGTCCTCTATCTTTCATGTCAATCATTTTACATCTGACCAACTCATTTATTTTGCTTTTTGCAGTTTGACACTTGAAAAGTTATATGCTCGCATTTCATCATTACAGAGGACTCTCTGCATTCATCTCCAGAGAGAAAATAAGAATCTGAAATGCTAGGAAAAAGGTTCATTAAAATATTTACAATGTTTTTGATAATGTGACACTATCAGCTAGAAAATGTTAGAATTTCAAAAAACCTCACTACTCATTTAACTATACTGCCTTACACTACCCACCCGAGTACCTTTTTCAAAGTCAATACAGTATGAACATGAAAGAAACTAACTGTGAAAAGGATATCTCCTACAGTTTACCACTCTGTGATATGTAAATAGATCACTGCAATCCTTTTTTTATATTTTTTTTCTAGTTAGGCTGAAAAGGCATTTTTTGCTATGAAAGAATATACTACATTTATTAGTGCACACATACAGATGTATGCAAAAAATACTGTGTGTGAACACAGCTGAAGAGAGGAAAAGATGAAATGAATATATCATGCCTTCAAACACAATCAAAACGTGAAACCTTTGAAATAACCTTTAAGTTTACTTTATGTGTGTGCTGTGTTTATACATGGCTAAGACATAAGAATACATACAAGTCTCTGAAAAGTGGAGGACAGTTGAGGGGAAAAAAGGCAACTATATAATTAATGACCAACATTAATTGAATGTTTCTAGATATTAGTAAGAGATGAATCCCACACAGGTCTAGTATACAGGACTAAATGTGGATGGATGTATTTGGACGCTCTAGACTTCAACTGGGGGATCTGTTCTTAAATAAACAAAGCATCTGGGTTTTTTCCCAGCTTTTATAAAAGGAACACCAGAATAGAGATAGCTATGTGAATATTAGCAATGATGTCTGCACTACAACCCAAGGGCCCAAAACAAATTAAGCAAATTGATTCATTATGCATTCTAGTCTATGACTTTTACTGTGAACTTTAAAAGGTAAAAGTTGTCAATTAGCACACAAGGGAGTACATGTACCTCTGTGGAGACAAGTAATAGGGGGGAAAGAAAAGAAAAAAGAGTAAAGCAGAAAAACAATTAGTCTTCAAATACTTTGCTACAAAAATTAAAAAAAAAAAAATTAAAAAAAAAATCCAGATTTATTCTGTGTTTCACAATCAAGGAAAAAATATTTATGTCAGTACAGGCAAGAACAGATATCTCACAGAGGTCCAGTGAATAGTTCTGCAAAGCACACAACAGCCAGAACAGGAACGCTCAGTTCTCTTAATACACAGTCGGTAAATTTGCTTATTGAGTCAACAACTTCACTGCAAATGCTATGGTATGTGTGGCAAAGGATGATTAAGTTATTGGATTTTGCACTTGCAATCTACTTCCGAAATCTTGTAGTCAACCCTCTTCCCCTTTTTTAAACCCGTTATCCCCACCTCCCCTCTCAGCAAGGGCCTTAGTCATGAGAAATGACTCTCGTACCTTGTGCCCATAAGAAATCATAGGGCCTGGTGTTAGAGCTATTCAGGCATAACAAGTTATTTCCCAGCATGCTCACTGATTAGCTACCTTCCATAACCATAAAGTCAACAATAATCTACCTACATGCCCTTTCTGCAGGTGGTTGACCTATAAATGTTAAGTAAGTCAGTGGCAGTTCAGCCTAAATTACTTGGAAAGCATTATGCGTAAACATTAATGCTGCAGCATGTCCTTAACTATACAACTGGGACTCTGTAGTCTGCAAAGTAATATTACTGGATATGATTTTTTTTTCTCCTCTGTAAAAGCCTTTTCCCATTATAAAACTATCCAATGCCCCTCTTACCTGATGTTCTATTCTTTCCTTGAAGTCTTTCCCACAAAGATTAAGAGCACTTTCCTCTAGTTTGGGGCTAATTCCTCCTCTTTAGCAGCGTCTCTCTTCTAGACATCTAGGAACCCAACATACTGACACAAGTAGATAGCAAATATTCAAGTACTCTGCACACTGAAACGGAAAAGGAATATTTATCTTAAAGTGGCAGGTAAGTATTTTTTCCCCAAGTAACAAATTTTTACTTTATTCACATTGTTTTGTTTTATCAAAATATCTACTGGAAGATTACTGCTACTTTTATCTGCTTTAATGTCTACCAAGACACTTGCAGTTTGTTGGTTAACTCTGTACTGCGTCACAGACAAACAATTATTGACCCTGTAACAACGACCTCCGAGTCTTACATCACAGGGCAGGTACTACACTGAAGAGACCCTGTCCTGCATGGAAGGGCAGGAAAGTTCTCACTGCAGGTGCACAAGTTCTGGGTTCCTTAGTGTTCTCCAGTACAGTCTCAGCTCATGCAGCTATATATTTCTTGTGAGCATGAGAAGAAAACTCAGTGGAGAATTAGGCTAGTGATGCAGACAACTTCATTTTACACCATCATGGAATCCTTTATAGTAAGGAAAAATAACCAACATCACCTACTCTGGCAGGCAAATTTTCAGTGAAGGGAGGCTTACGCTGCTTTCCTTCTTAAGAAGAATAAAATTTACTCATATGCCTCCATTAAATACTGTATTGGGCAAAACTTGCTAATCAAGATTGTTTTCTTTCTTAAAACTGTTGGACTGCAGTTGGGATCCTGTAATATCAAAGACTGAAGTTGCCTAAAACACATATTTAATTTTAGAAATATTTCAAGCAGTCTTTGGGAAAATGAGCAGATCTTCATATGCCCTTAAGTAGGGTCTTCCTACCAAGCCCCACTTTTCTGCAAAAAAAATTTCTAATAGAACATATTTTTCAAATTCACCTGACTTCTTCCACTGCCTGAAAGGAAAATATAGGGCTTAGTACTTAAAAAAAAAAACCCAAAACCTCACATACCAAGGGAACCACCAGCATCAAATAAAACGTTATAATATGTACCATAAAAGCAGTGTAGGAGTAACAGTGGCTGCTATGTTCAAGTGGCAGTACTGAAGACCACAGAGCCTGTGATTTCGTGCAGTGCCCTGTGACTGGAATGATAACAATCCACATTCCCTGTGCAGTCACTCAAACGCTTCCCTTTGGGTATTGCGGCACTGAATGCTCTTTGCTATTAACTACAAGGAAGAGGAAAATAGCATGTCACCTTCTTGGAAACTCCAAAACACACAGTTGTCTGACACTTCCAAAATCAAAACCAAAGACTCATCAATTCTTTCAGTAGCTTTCCAGGATTAATTCTTTCACAGAAAATGCTAAGGAGATAAGCATCCAGCAGATTTAGTAAGCAATAAAAGACACATGATTTTGTCAGTCCTGAGTTCAGTGCCTAAACTCTTCTGGTAGCTTAATTATGAGCCAGTTTAGGATTGCAATTACAAATACTTTCAAATTAGTTTCCAGAATTATCTCCAGGTGGTAGAGATAGAAGTATTGTTGTGTTTTATTTGGAGGGTGACAAAGGGCAAAAATCAGTTTGTGGACTTTGGTAAACATTTCTCCAGAGCAGCTTATGTAGACAGTTAGTATTTTACAATAAGGTGAACTTCAGCAATACAAAGTACCAACAGAACGTTTCTATCTCTTTTCAGTTTAAACATCAGTTAGGTACCCTTCTGCAGTAACTTGTTTTTTCTTCCTCATTTTGTCACCAAAAAAAACCCCACCCAGCTACATTCAGCTATAAAATGATTAAAATATGTGGAATGCCTCAAGGACATTACAATAGGTAGTCTTGAGAGGGAAAATAGTAGATACCAAGACAGCAACTCAAGATAGAGTTTAATCAGAAGTAGATTCATATCAGCTTATTTACATAGTTTTTAAGATAGCTCTGCCAAGCCAATTAATTAAATTATAGTTTAAGGAAATGGACAAAAGTTACTCCACTGTATTGATATTGGTCTTTAAGTTACAGAGTGACCATTTTGCTCACCAGTAAAGCAATCAAGAGGTCAGTGCTCCACCACCTCAGACTGCAGGCTCATCAGGTGCATCAATATCACCTGCATAGCCCATGTTTGGGGGATCCTTCCTACTGCAAGACAGGGGTGACAAACTCTAAACATTCTAAAATACTATCTTATATGAAGTTTGATACATAAGCATTTTCCAGCACTTCTACCTTGAAAGTGATAATCCACTTTTGCAATGGTATAAAATTCAGGTACTGATGAGAGTCACAAGATACTAGACCTTAAGCTGATCTTCATTCTGATTTAACTATGTGTTACACTGCCACATGAGTATTGATTTCCCTCTTCAGTAGTACAGTAGTGCTCAAATGGAAATCAACTTCAGTGAGAAGTTAGGAAATATTGTGACTCAAAAGGAAACAAAAATTCCATTCTCAGACAAATAAAAGATGCCCTTTCTACAGCTGCTCAGAAGTTCAGGATGGTAAAGAGAACATGCACATAATGCAGTGAAGGCCATGCCATTTTTTGACAGCAGGATTCCCATTTGATCAAGAGAAAATAAAAATCACACACATGCTCAAAGTCTAAGCTATAACACAACAGCATTTCCAACATGTTCGCTACTGCTTACTTTTTATGGCAAAAATACGCCATGCTTTTTTACCTTTATTTGGATTCCATATTATTCTTTCCACGGAAGCTAGGACATTGCTGTTCAAGTATAAAAGAAATGTAAGAAATTCTGAAAAAGTACCCTTCAATAAAAAAAATAAAAATAAAAATCTATCTTGTAATGTCCCTTGTAAGTTTAAAAACCAAGACCAAATAGCAGAGCATACACTACTATTATCCAGCACACATTTATTGTAT
The DNA here is from genome assembly GCA_013399095.1 of Psophia crepitans. Classification (NCBI taxonomy): domain Eukaryota; kingdom Metazoa; phylum Chordata; class Aves; order Gruiformes; family Psophiidae; genus Psophia; species Psophia crepitans. Next base: position 418,004 of record VWZZ01002489.1, read on the forward strand.
GCCAGAGCTCAAAAACAGTTAAGAAAATAGAAAAGTTACTTTTTTTTCCCTCTGCACAAATTTGTTAATGGGTAACATAATGGTAAGCCATGTTTGCTGGCATTCTGTGAAACATCTACAAATTGCCTCTGCAAAGCATTATAGGTTGTCAGACTAATGTAGTTGAAGATAATTTGGCCTTTCAGTGAATTGAACCTCACAGCACGATTATACTCCAGCACCAAGTAGAGTGTCACAATTATTCTTTCATGCTGAATTACCATATAATGTCATAAGCCTACCTGTCATAAGTCCTGCAGCCGAGCTTGAATTTTTTCTAAATCTATGGTTCATGGCAAAAAAATGAATTTTTTGCTTCTAATGGAAATCTGATTGTTTTTATCAACAATAAATTTCATAGCAAATCAAACGATATGCTTGGACAAACAATCCGATACTCAAGGTTAAAAAACACACAAATAATAAATTGCTGGTGTGTCATGTTCAATTTTTACTACTGCATTACACTGCAATAACCATAACAGGATCTAAATTGTTGTCAGAACATTAAACAAACCCCCATACTTCACAAAGGCATCCTGCCTGAGTAATTCACACAACGGAAACAACTATCCACATTTTCCACTGTCCCACCACCATACCATACATCAGTGCAGTTTATGCATTTGGACAATTTTTTGAATAAATTACTTCCATCCTGGCTGCCGTTGCCACTTCTGTTAAGACTCATATCAGTTTTAATTGTCTTTTTGTCTATACGGAGCCACTGTTTTTCTGGCTCCTTCCTGCCCTTACATCCTGAGCACCAAAATAAACTATGACCATATCAAATTGCTTAATGCTAGGCAAGTCAGTGCTCTGAAAAGAGATAAATAAATCCATGAGCTCACTTGTCATTTCCACTGTTATTACCTTGCTTCCCTGCATTCTCCTAAACGAAGTTGGGGGAAGGGGGGCAGGGTGTTTTCAAGGTAACAAACTAGCTTTGACCTAGCCACAGCAACACCTTACGTAAATCCAACACGTAGGGTTGGCGGATCAGTATTACCATGCAAAATGCTAACTTCAAAACCTTTAACTCAGATGAAATTGCATTGCTGGAAAATGAGCAAAATAAAAAAATTACAAAAATAGTATAAACAAAAATAATTATACAACCTTAATGTGGCTCACAAGTTAGGCTTGACTAAAGAAAGGTGCATTTATTTTGAGTATTCATTCTTATGCTAATATAAAGATACAGAGTTAACTTCACATGGTTGTGCATGGGACTAACTTTGTACTGTGCGAAATGAGATATAGGATCTGAATAGATTAAAGTGGAAAAAAATGTTGAGCTCATTAATATCTTATTTATAAATACTAGGTTTTACCTGCAACTGAATATGGTTCACCACCTGATGGATAGTCATTAATGTTATACTACATAAACTTGGCATACTTGTGATAATTAATGTTTGCAGTTAAACAACTGTACATTAAGTTCCACTTTCATTAGTTAAAAGTGAGCAAATAAAACAGTATTAATGTTTGGAATGGAAAAGGCATATATAATTCCTTGTCTTAACACAGCGATAGAGCAGAAGTGGAGAGTAAAGCGCACACAATTCTTCCTCCCCCCGCACAGAAATGTTCACGCCTGGACTGTTTATCCACTGGTTACCATCCCACCAAAACACAGCCTAGCACACAACTGAAGAACGAGAAACAGTAATCGGCACAAATAAGCTGTGTCTATGCAATATAGAGTTAATGACTTACCATCACATTTTACATTGCCTTTAATAGCAAACTAAATTGACATAAACTAACCTAAGTCAGATCAGTTTGATCCAAGCCTATTTTCTAAATAAGACCCCTCTGTGATTGCCAACAGCTCAGCACAGCCATTCGTACCAGTGACTGTGCTGGTGTCCTCTAGACACAGATCGCTGACATATAGCTGGGCAGAGCAGAAAGGACCTTCTTCCTAATGGATGACAATTCAAAGATACAAGTATTTCTTAGTTCCTATCCTTCCATTTTAAAAATAGAAATAATAAAGCTAGCCTCCATCTCCGTGACCTTCTGAAGTGAAAATGTAATGTAGCGTATGCCCAAAACGTCAATACCAGACTTATTTTTCCTTGTTAACTAAACCTTTACCAGTTGGTACTATTTATTTATAACCTCCAAAGCAATAATAAACACAGAACTATGATTTACTTCAAGCCTTTCTATTATTAAAACACTTTGTCTTATTGTTTTATTGATTTACAATCTGTCCTACTTACTTTTTTAGCATCTGAAAACAATCAAGGCACAAAGCTGCAAAATGTTTAGACATTAATTGTTAAGAGACAGCATTTTATTCCAGGCTAGGGGTTTGAGTCCTCGACTGCTAAGCATTCTGGTACGGAAATGATTTATGGCCTTGTAGCAATAACGATGCGGCAGAGCCATTAACATATTGGCAGACCCCAGGATGGATTATCGACATTGATTATTTCATGGACCACTGATACCCATTTGTTAAGAGAAGCTCGAAGATGGCCTCTCCCTGACTGAAATCTTTTACGAGCAGACAGCATTTTAAGTATTAGGAACCTGGGATTTGGGCCATTTTTTTCTCTCACACCACTCTCTCTCCCCACCCCCCTCAATCTACCTCTGTCTTCTCTTAGACTCTAAAAAGTGTCAAAAATTAAAGTTCATTCTTCACTATGGTCTTAATTTCTCAACTCATCATAACCATGTCTTCTTTAAAAATTAATGATTGCCAGCATTTAGCCACTGGTTGTTGCTATGAAGATCTATGCAAAAAGCAAGGATCCCTATAGAGTGCGTGATATATGGAATTCTCTTTATTACTACAATAAAACTTACTGACATTTCAATACTTCTGCAAATAGCATTATAGTATCAATCTTCTGAATTAGGTTGAAAATTAAGTTGTAAATTAAAAGAAAGTGTACTTTGGAATACAACATGATATGTCACCTAGAAAAAGACCTTTGTGCATAACAGAGCTGAGCAGAAAAACTGAAAGATAAGCCCAGGTGCCTCTAAAGTGCCTATTTCATCATAAAGGATCTAGGTTATATTTTACAAGAAGAATACAGTCTGAAAGCCCTGATATTTCACCTCAGGAGAACGGATTCTGAGCCTCTTTAAAAAAAGATGAATTTGACAGCATCAGCTTATTAGCAGAGATGCCAAAAAGCCTTCACAAGGGACAGGTGGGATTTTAGGTGGTAGGAGGGCTGGGAGGATTGAGAGAAAGAGGTAAAGATAAGAAGGGAAGGAAAGGGGGTTTGTTTAGTACAGGACCTTAGTGAAAATACACTTTCTTCTTCAAATACACTTCCACCTACTTGAGTTACCAGAAAATAACAAATTATATCCACTATTACACTTGAGTTGTGCCAGAAGAGTAAAAAGTGTAATATTTCAATCAAAGTATAATTTATAAATACCTTCACTTATGGACCTATTTGAGACTGTTAATAATGCAGGTTAATGGCTGAAAATCTAATTTCTGTGCCCCTCAAGACAGGTCTTTCGATATTTTCTAAAACAGAAGCTGCTAATGAGGTGATACATCAGGCTGAAACTCAAGCCAATATAAAAAAATGTATTCATGCTCACTGTGCATAAACTCGACCTAAAAAAAGTTGGTTTTCAATAGGAAAAAGCACATACATTAATACCCAAATAAGGAAGATGTTATACAGAACAGCTACCAGAATAAAAAAAAAATTCAGGCCTCCAGATCAATCCTATATATTCAGCAGCCCTAACGCTAAACAATTTCATTATCAACTCTTAAATTCCTAGGAGATTAAATTTTTAGATTAGAGAGACGTAATGTTTCCTGGATATAACCATATGTCCCTTAGAGCAATCAAACTAACAAGATTGCAGGATTTCTTTTTTAAAAGTATGTAATTGTTGTATAAAGATACTAGAAGCTAAAATATTCCTGTTCACTAAACAGGTTCAGCAGTTAGTCACTAAGAGTTACAAAATCAAATCAGTCACCATTTCCAGTTTACAGGGCCCTGCATAAAACAGCCAACTCTGTTGCAATTCGTCACAGTCCTTCTGTACAAAGGGCATGACACCTAAAAGTGAAAATAGATTTGGTTGTGGTACAGATCAGCATCTTCCAAAAACTACCCAAAATATAGGAAAGAAAGGTACTCTGGGCTTTACCACACTTGAAAGTGTTGGAAACACATCTTACATTGCCAGAAGTACTTTTGATGGTTCAGTGTTCAACCAGTTCCCTAAAGGGCATAATATACGCCTGAATACATTGTGATCTGGACATCGGTGACAAGTGGCATCCCTCAAGGGTCGGTACTGGGACCTGCACTGTTTAACATCTTTGTCAGTAACATGGACAGTGGGTTTGAGTGCACTCTCAGCAAGTTTGCTGACAACACCAAGCTGTATGGTGCAGTCGACATGCTGGAGGGAAGGGATGCCATCCAGAGGGACCTTGACAGGCTTGAATGGTAGGCCCATGCAAACTGCATGAAGTTCAACAAGGCCAAGTGCAAGGTCCTACACGTGGGTTGGCACAGTCCCAAGCACAGCTACAGCCCTGGTGGAGAATGGATCGAGCGCAGCCCAGAGGAGAAGGACTTGGGGGTGCTGGTTGATGAAAAGCTCAACATGAGCTGGCAGTGTGCATTGGCAGCCCAGAAAGCCAACCATGTCCTGGGCTGCATCAGAAATAGTGTGGCCAGCAGGTCAAGGGAGGTGATTCTCCCCCTCTACTCCGTTCTTGTGAGACTCCACCTGGAGTACTGCGTCCAGCTCTGGAATCCTCAAGTACAGGAAAGACATGGAGCTGCTGAAGCAAGTCCAGAGGAGAGCCACAAAGCAGATCAGAGGGCTGGAGCACCTCTCCTACAAGGACAGGCTGAGGGAGCCAGGATTGTTCAGCCTAGAGAAGAGAAGGCTCTGGGGAGACCTAATCGCAGCCTACCAATACCTAAAGGGGACCTACAGAAAAGCTGGCGAGGGGCTGTTTATTAGGGAGTATAGTGGCAGAACAAGGGGTAATGGGTATAAACTGAACGAGTGACGATTTAGATTGGATGGTAGGAAGAAATTCTTTACTGTGAGGGTAGTGAGACACTGGAACAGATTGCCCAGAGAAGCTGTGGAGGCCCCATCCCTGGAAGTGTTCAAGGCCAGGCTGGATGGGACTTTGGGCAACCTGGTCTAGTGTAGGGTGCCCCTGCCCATGGCAGGACGGTTGGAACTAGATGATCCTTGTGGTCCCTTCCAACCCAAACCGTTCTATGATTCTATGAATGGGACTAGCACCTTCACCTGCACGATTTTATCAGTCAGGGTGAGGAGAAAGACTCATGCAAACTGGTAAACATGCTGATGTTTGTAAACTACACAGAAGCCTGAGATGGGTTCAAGGGATGCACTTTTTCTAACTTTGAGTTAATTTCTAAATAGGAGATAATTACTACGTTTCAGGAATAAAACTCATTTCGACAATGAACTACCTAGAAATAAAAAATAATCCCACAACACACAGGCAACATTCAGAGGAATAAGCACTTTTGTTTTCAAATGCTTGTGAATAAATGCTTTCTTTATTTGCCTGCCTTACCCTGCTATCACATCTCCAGAAAGAAGCAATTGAGAATCCTGAGATCACTCAAGAATGCCAAACCCAAGCTGGCAGAGTCAAGCAGAAGAAAGCACCTGTAAGCAAGCATTTGCTTGGGACTGACAAAGAGCCACAGCAGTGTGTCTCCCTCACCTGGAGCAGTCATAAACACTGTCTTCGTGCATGCTCAAGAGATACTCAGGACAGAGTTAGAGCTAATGGCCCTCAGACAAAAAGAAACCACGTAAGTATCAGTCAAGCAGGAGATCTGATCTTTTCATGTTGATACAAGGTACAAAAGTGCCCTAAGTCCAGTGCCAAAAATTTGGGGGGGGGGGGGGGGAAGCACCCATTTTCTAAGCTTCATATAAAACCAAAATAAGATGAGAATTCGTCTACATACACAAGAATATACCATGTAGGAAGTATTCCTTGTGTAAAACTAAGTATCTCGTAATATTGTTTCTTGACGGTATCAGTTTGAAACTACTGCAATATTTAATGTAGTAATGGAGACTATACAGTGTTCATCAACATAGACAAACTATTTAGCAATTTGAAAGTTTACAATTTCTGCTTGGTCAAGATGACCTCCGAATTTCAAGACATTGCTGTCGTAGCTTGGAAAACTAATCATGGCCACTCACACAGCTGGATTTTAAACACACCATCCAAGAACAGACACACAAAATAAAACAAGCTAAGAAAATAAAATGCATCTTTAATAGGTCAAAGACTTGCACAGCCTATATGCATACTTCAAATGAGATTTGTTTTATTGTAATGGAATGCTGTTTTTACAGTATTTGACATGGCAAAATAAGATCTCAATGGTGAGTCACTGAATCTACAGTTATAATTGCAGAATTGCAGTACCATGTTGAAATCAGTGTCACATTCACGTCTATAAATGTGATGCAATGACTACTACTACTGTTTAGCAATAGATCTATACAAATTTAAACGAACCGTGATTTTCTGTAGTGAACATTCAGACATGCTGCACTTACCATTGTTCTCATCACCTAAAACCATTAAACCACAGCTAATATTAAAACAGAGCCTCTGTTCTGTTAGTTAACTTCTAAATGACTAATACACACAAAAAAGAAACATCTTTGAGAGAAACAGGCAAGAAAGAAAGAAGAAAAGTGACTCAGAGTCATGTTTGTGAGATTTTCACAGCTAATCACACACAAGACTGATTCACTGCTCACCTCGCTCTGTTCACTCATTTTTCATATCATACTTTTCACTGCCCCATCAGCCTGCTCCACCAAGGTCAAATGAAGGAAATGATAGCACACATACCACACTAAGATTTATTATAAACAGATTTGCTTTCTTCTTACGTGGAGGAAATGTGTTACTGACATTCCTGTTTATAAAAATTAAGGTAAGCAGCAGAGGCTATCAGATTGGATACACAATAAATGTAAAAATTCCAATAAAAAGGGAGTCATTTGTCTCTACTTATTTGCAGTGCCTGAAGAATTTTTTTTAAATCAACATGATGATAAAAATTTCCAACATATAATATGAAAATTACCACTGCTACAGAATTCAAGTACTAGCATGCCTTTTTTTCCCTCTCCTTTCTTAGACTTTAATTTAAATATCAAACCCAGGGCATAAATTCCACTCAGCCAGATTAACAAAGCAAAATCTCCATGAATTCATGTGTGTAACAATTGTGAATTAACGCACACCCAAAAGACCACGTCCAAAAGTAACCCATTAACTACAAGGGATGATTTGCAGCATGCCAACTAATAAAGCCAAGTGATTTAGCCATCACCTGTGTTCCTCTTTAGAAAGCACAAGGATATTTCTTTATTTTAAATCGAGAACTACCATAGTGAAGAATTAATTAGTTACCAAAAAAATAGCTAAGGATTTGACAAAAACACCATCAAACATCTTTCACTCTCCACTGAGAAACCTATTTTGAAGATACTGAAAACTCTTGTACACTTCAGTGTCTGGCATGGAAAGAGAAGATTCTACAAGACAGTATGGAAGAAAAGAAATAAAACTGTCTTTTCACATTGCCTATGTACGACCACAGCACATCACTATGCTAATTTTCCAAGAGCAAAACAAATTTACTAGAGAAAAGTTTATTAAAATGTACTTAATTTTCTATAATGTAAACAAAGCATTTCAGTACTTATTCTGAAAGTGTCAGATCTATTTTTGTAAAAGAACTGGACATTTTCCTTGGTCTCTCCTCAGCTAAGCACAACAGAAAGTTCATTTTGTGTCATTAGTTCAGCTTTAACAGCTAATGCTGACACCTAAACGGAATGACTACACAAAGATGACTGAAGAGCGCAGCGAATGCAGGGCCAACACACTCTATTTAGTACTTCCTACTAGTAGCACTGAAAAATCATATCCCCCTATTTACAGAAAAACAGAGGTATAGGAAAAAGCAAAATGTGAAAAATGAAAAAATTTTCTGCAAACATCAGATGTGTTATATGTATCCATGCTCAACACAGAAATTACTGACTCTTCAATCTACATTAAAGAGGCATCATGACAAAAATCCATCTCAATGAAATAATCCACACAGACCCTCAAAAATACTGGTACACTGAGAAAGGCCTCAAATCACACTTATCTACATAAATGACTAGCAGTACTCTTTATTTACATACTTATCAGAAACGTAATCTAGCAAATGAATTAATGTTCTTTTCTCATATATCATACCACGGGGACCACTCCTGACAAGGCATAAGGGGCTTATACGCAGGCTGCATGTAGCCATATCCACAGCAATATTTCACCTGACACACTTCTAGAAGAACTCGCCCAGAACAGTAAGAACCCCGCTTTAATTTACAGTTAATATAAATAAGTCACACATCTAAACATGGGACATGAATTACAGGATCTTAATTTTCACTTTCATTGCCAATTCAAAAACTTAAGGAAAATGGAAGATTACAAGGGAAGAAATTGCAGATCAGTGTTTTGGGTCTTTCTTCCATACAACTTCACTTCACACCAGAACAAGATTAAATCCCCCCTCCCAGGGTAACTTTCCACAGCTTTGCTTCTTTGCAACAACAGAGGATGCCACAGATCATCTCCTGATGTTCGCCAAATTACTTTTTAAAACAGAGTAAATGCAAAGTATGTAATCTAAATCAAAATCTCTTATGCCCTAAGAAACCACTTACTACTTGCACTAAGAACAGCACCCATATTTGTCATCTTTGATAATCATACCTTCCCTAACCAAAAAGCTGTAAAAGAAAGATTATCCAGTTGGTTCCTCTCTTTCCAGAAAGGAATTTGTAAGCATACACTGCATAAGGGATATACATCTCCTTCCATCAGTGTGACTGGAATTATTCTACCTAATTTAAAGTGTTCTCAAAGAGAGAATACAGGGTAAAGTAGCAGATGATAGAAATAGCTCACGCCACCAATTTCTATGCCTTCCAAAGACACTCACAATGCATTCAACGTCTGCATCCTGAAACCACTACACATGGCCACAGGTTTCAAAACCAGATTAGCAAATATATTGTACAACATGAACTATTTTTTCCCCACATTATTTTCATGCATCTTTCTAAGTCTAAAATAATTCTCTGGAGATGTTTGGAGACTCTATTAATAAAGACAAATTCTCCAGTTTAAAGACTGTCACATGTTTCATGGACACTCTGGAAAACTCATCAGTAAAAACAATATACTATAATTATCTTAATAGTAATTTATACATTGACATGCATAAGACTAAATTGCCTTTGTTAAAATTCAATTAAGCACATTCTATTACTACATAAATAGATGTTTCCCACATACTGCTGAAGCCAACAATTGAGGAACAGTTTCTCTTTGATCAGCTGTGTTTTTCCCCAGTTGAAAGCACATCAGGGCATTACATGGAAATGTCTTGTTAGCACAGCACATTTGGTTTCTTCACAAGGGAAAGGAGGAGGCAATAGCTTGGGCCAAATCACACTCTTCGAAATGTCTGCGTGAATCTAAGGAATCCCACTGAAGCCAACACAATCACCCAAAGCTGCCAGAAGAGAACATTTTGCCCACTGTGTTATAACTAAACCTTCATTTTTATTTGCATTCTTTGCTAAAATATTTAAATTTCTAAAACTAAAGCAGTTGATAAAATTAAGACCTATTTATTTGCTCCCACATGGTAATTCAGATTTTTCTGTTTCTATATAGCAGTAAAATAAAATATATTAAAAAAAAAAGACAGCACACAAAAAAAAACCCCAGACCACCAAAAACACTTTGTTGTCCTCTCACATAAAATTTGGTAGTAGTCTAAAGCTACTAATCTGCTCCTAAAAAACACACAATAATATTGTGGTATAGAGAAGCTACATGAGTGGGAAAGCAACTGATTTTTCTTCTCTAAAAGAAAATGCACATAATGGGTTTATTATTACCATGCATCTGAATGCAGTATCCAAAGGTGTGCCTCTTGGCAGGAGCAGAGTTTGTAAGGGAAATAAATATTTTTATTTATGATAGCAAAAGCAACAATAACTGATTAAAGTAAATTTAGTGGAAACATTAAAATAACGGCTGTGAAAAGAAAATTTATTCTGCTCTAGCATACTGTGTGAACTTATTGAAAATAATCAAGTGCTCAGTTTGAATTAACTGAGTGTGAGTGAATCTCAAGAAAAGGAGAGAAATATGGCAATAAAAAGCACTAACAGGAATTTGTTAGCTCCTTCTGCTGCTTGGTTTCTTCATATATTTTAAGAAAATCTGCAAAGATGCAAAGAACCCTCCTGTGTTCGGTTAGCGGTAAGTAAATTGCTGTGGGCTCTGAGTGCTGGAATACTTTAGCAGGCAATTCCTCTCTGTCTTTCATTCTGTTTGTCTGTGTTAAATTCCCCCTCTGCCCTCATCCATTCTCACATCCAGTTCCCAGCTTTGTCCATCCATCAATCCACACACTTTGTCAGTGCTGACTTCATCCTGGCTCTCACAATCACATCCAAGCAAGGCTGCTGCCACGAGGGAGCTTTTCGCCTCCCATCTGCGTCTCCGTGATCTGCTGACTGAGGCCCTGACGCTTGTCGTTTTCTATTGCACAGGCAAGCAAAACCACTAATACTGAACCTGATTTCTATCGTGCAGCTTTTCACCTTTCCTATCGGGAGGAATAGAAAAAGAGCGAGACAGACAGAGGAGGCGAGAGAGAGAGAGAGAGATGTTTGATGAATTTTCTAAAACAATTCGTACTCTAGTCAGGTTGAGGCTCAATTCATCTTCAGCTCCACAAAACATCAATAGAAATCACAAGGAGAAAATGTATCACTAATTAAGGGTTGATAAGCTCTACGTCAAGAGCAGTTTAGGGAGAAAAAAAAAAAAAACAAAAAAATCCACCTCACCAGCTTATACAGATTCTCTGCCAGCTCAAATCCACACAGCAGTTTCGTGGTAACTTTAACTTAAAATCTCACATAATTTTCTTGCATAAAACATGCTGTCTTAAAAGCAACATTCTGGGAAAATAACACACCAAAAACAAATGTGGTTTTATTCAAAAGGTAGTTTACAAAGATTTAAATTTCAACTGGAAAAGCATAACAGATTACTAAGGAAACAAATAGTTACCTAGCAATGAAATAATATCAAATCATTTTTCAGTGTTTTGCCCATTTCCTTTTCTCAGTTCACACGTGCAATATTCTAAGCATGCAATAACTCCCATTAGTATTTTTCTTTTAATTAGTGTCTAAATACTTGCTAAAACACAGTACTGGTTTAAAAAAATAAATTATATATATAAAAATCACCTCGGCAGTAGCTACAAATGACAAAATTCTTCAAACATTCCATATGTGCACTGCAAAGTAGAAGCAGGGTAGAAGAGTATATCTTATCACTAAATCAGCAGTTAAGCAAGCAAAAGCATTTTATGAAATGGAAATTAACTCATTTTCATCATTATCCTATACTTGACTCTACCTGCAAAAACAAACTGGAACAATAATGTTTCTGACAGGTCATTTTAAGAACAGAAAAAATTAAGCTGGCATGAAATCACTCACTACCGAACTAAAACCGTCCCACAAACCACTTCTATGTCCTTGTATAAATCTTTTTGCCTAATTGTGTTTTAGTTTACAAACTGCTCGCTCACAACAACTTTCCAAACACACTATTTAGTTCACTGCTAATTAAATATTTTTATAAGTTTGAATGAAAGACCCTATGAACATAAACAGGTGATTGTTACATGAGCTGTACAGCATACTCCAAATATTCTGGAGTTACGGGGCTAAAAGATGCTTTGTTTTCAGTCCTGGTTATACTAGTAACTATCCCCTTACTGCAAAGTTCAGGAAATGTTGCTCATTCCCCACTTCTCATAAACATAGAATGAAGGGAAAAAAAAAAAAATCTAACAATCAGGTCCAGGCTTTTTTCTCTCATCAAACCCCTTACCCTCAGGCATCCAACTGTTCTTTCCTCAAAGGTGTACTGACACACCCCAGAATCACATTCTGTCTGCATATATATTTTTAATTATTATGTCACACGTATAATTTACTTTATTAGTTAATTTTAGATAGAACTTGGACATTCAGCCAAAAAAAGAAAATACACACAAAAAAAGAGACACTTATGGGAGATCTTAGCTGATGAAAATAACGACCTTCTCCCAATACACCTGTATCTGTGACCAGGGTCTTCCAGCCATACCACTTGTATTTTATTTCACTTACTAGGAGAGACAGAACCCCAGAGGAACACCCCACTTTTATTTCCTGAACCATTCATCTCGGATGTTTCAGGTATGATACAGTAGAACTGAAAAGCAGCAGAAGAAAGTCTTCTTTGCTGTGCTACTATACACATCAGACATCTCTAATTAGACAGCAACAAAATTTTATTAATAGGCTGGACATTATGGAATGAGCTTGTTATAAATGGGCCCTGTCAAAGCCTTATTCAGCTACCAAATGAGTATTCTCAGTTCACTGCTCGCATCTGAAGCATCACTGCTGGTGCCGGATAACAAATGATTGCTATTAACCGTATTGTTAGTAATGATGGCTGAAAACAAACAAAAACCCATAAATAACAGTCTACAGAAAAATTAACCCATAAACTTGATAGATATCCAGCTGAGAAATAATAAATGACACTTTGGATCCTGCTGGGAGAAGCTAGTGGTTTTTGTTTTCTTCTCTGTCATTAACACATTTTCTGTGCTAAAAATTAGATTCTGATATATAATTATCAACGCTTCCAGATATTAATTCTGCTATCGCTCCCTCTGTTTCTCTGCTGGTTGGATGTAATGTTATTCACAGATTACTCTGAGAAAACACATCAAACACTTAACAGAGCAGGTCAAAGTGACAAGCAGCTTTTGCTGACAACACCAACCTGCACAGCCTTTTTTACCAGGGACACAAAACAAATTTCTCATATTAATTAACTCTGGTTTCTTTGCAGCTAGAACAAATCTTCACTATGTAATGTGAGCTAAGCATATTCCCAGCTGTCCTAATGCAAGCTGTATTGAGGAGGAAGAACTGACAATTATTATCTTGCATTTATACACCGAAATCCACATTTGTTAACATCCTAGAGAAATATGCCTACTTTCACAGCCAATTAAAACAAGTTTCCTTTTACCAGATATAGTATCAGTGGCACAGCATGCTTTCTCTCTCCTCCTAGGGAAAAAAAAAAAAAAAAAAAAAAAGAAAAAAACACAAACCACACACCTATAAAAAAACACTAGGATGTTTTCACTGAATACAAAAAGCAGCCCTACTTTATTCAACAGGAGAAAATTCAGAGTAATTATTCACCTGCCTCTTGAGCACAAAAACTTTGCAAGGTTTGCACACAAACACACCAATGAACAGGTCTTTATCAGGCGTTAATACATCTCGATAAGAAAACACAGGGTAATACCACCAAATAATTATGTATTACTACCTTAAAAATGTTTGTATACATGAGTAACTTGAAGGAATATTACTAATCATGGTAAATCATTTGTAGCATCTCAAGCCCCAGCCAGAAATAGACCCCTATTCTGTTGCATACTGCTGCAGAGCAGGTTAGATGACACCTTCCTTCACTCTCCCATGCCGTCCCCAAAGACCTTACAGTCTAATTTTGCACCCATGGCTGTTCACACAACCAAAGTTATGTATGCGTTACACTGGCAGGAACACTTTACATTTTCTGGTTCATGCTCTGCACAGTTTGCAATAATTTTTTTAATACCACTCATAAGCCTTTTTTATAACACATTTTTAACTATTTTGACATATATTCATATTTGACTTGCTGTATTTATAGTGACATTTAAGTTCACTCATTTGAGCAATGACTTTCAGTTCCTCAGAGTTCGATGAATAATATGCTTCAGCATATTAAAGAAAAAAACCCTTAGGTAAACAAAATCAGAGGATATAAACAGATGTAGATCACAGCTGTAAAGTATGAAGAACACATAGCACGAAGCAGACAACTTTCTGGACAGTATTTCCTCCCCTTCCCCCAGCTACAATAAAGTATAGGAGAAGAATTGGAGCAATGTTTCTGCCAACAAGTTAGAAATTCCCTTAATTGCAATTATTCAAGGGAAATGGCTTGCTCACTATTCACATGTTCTTTTCCAATTAAACAGGTCTCCATTACGTTCATAACAGCATCTAAGGAAAAATGTTTTGGAAAAGTATTTAAATAAATTAAAAAAGAAGGTTGGAGGGAGTATTTCCTGCTCTGCATGCCTAGCTTTTAATTTCCACATTGTGTCCCCATGGCCATGTTTTGCTGATGACAGAGTCTGACTGCAAATCCCATACCTGCTATACACTACATTTTCTCAGTATCTGGCACTGTGATATTAAATAACTATAAAACTAGAAAGCCAAAATAACTAAATCACCTGGCAGCCAATTTCTGAGAGTTAAACCACAAACCCGGAAAATGGTGGAGTGTGTTGAAATAATGTAAAGGAAACCCATAAATTCAAACTTTATGTTCTGTAAAGAACAAATATGAAAAAGGCATCAAAATAATGAAAGATTGTTTATGTATTCTGGCATGAAATGGGAATGTGTTATGAGAGAGAGCGCAATGGCAGAGACAGATCGACAGAGCTGACAGTGTGGTATTCATCCTGCATGGTACAGCAGACGTCCTGCTAGTGGCAGTCGACAGCGCAATAAATCAAGGGCTCTCGATGCTGTACCTACAGCTTATTACATCCAAGATGACAAATAAATAATAATCCCTGTCACAGCGGCCCTTTGCTCAAGGATTGAGCCTGAAACCTTTTGCTCATCACTCCTGGTCTTAAGTGAAAATACTAGAACAAGGGAATTGAAGGCCACGGTTTACTGAGCTCATGAAACACAAAGCAAGCTGGCCACAGGAACTAGAACCAAGCAGGAAAGGTCAAGTAGCAAGAAAGGATAAATATTTAAGTAATCCTAGCAAAAAAGATGGCAACATTTCACAGCTGTGAAACTGCAAGAAACCTGTAAAAACCCCAAGCCTCTAAAGCCTGAAGTTAAGGCCCCAAAGAGTTGAGACTGGTAGCATTAACTTCCCGTTTCCCTTCTCCAGTTAGACATTGGGGCACTTACCTGCATGTTTGTTTGCTTCCTGCATTATCACCAAGTGGGGTAGCTGTACCCTCAAAGTGGGATGCCAAGCAGGGAAACCACTACCCCTGCCTGCCCCACCCCAAAGCCAAACACAAAACCTAGGAGGTGGGGGGTAGAAACCTGCATCTCTATTTTTCCCTTTTTCATATGAGTTATTTCCTGTATTTACCTCCTTAAAATGCCTTTAACACTTTGGACATCTTTGAGTTCTTCATACCAAAGATGCTACAAAAAATTAAAACAGTCAGTACCAGAGCTAAATAAGGAATCCTCTCTGTAGTACTATCTCAAGTGGCCCACTAGTTACAAAAACACACACACAAAATATTCTGAGTCCATCACCAAAGGTGACACAGGTTTTCTTTTTCAAATTAAACACGGATTTTTCTTTAGAGAATGTTAAATTTAGAATAAACCTATTTCTTTTCAGAGTCCTAATGGCAACAGAACATACTGGGTTTACATCCATTTCATCTCTCTCTTTATCATATAAACTTGCAGTTGTATTTTCAAGTAATACAGAAAGCACTGAAATAATTCAATGCCAGTTCCCAGGCTCATCTCCACCTGTATACACTTTTGCCTCTTCAGTTAAACCTCTTGCTCACTTCTTACTCCATTTTTAAAGAAATAACATACATTTGATGACATTCCTCAACAAAGGATGGTCAATACAGCAAGCAGTATACCACAAGGTATATTACAGCAGTACAAGTTGGATGATACATCAAAAACTATTAACTCACACTATTGCATGCTGAGTGGGGAATCCCTCTTTGAAATTACATGAGGTTTATATATCTTTTCTCTGATCATCACCAAGTTTTTCGGATATGTTCCTATTTAATAGGGTAGTCAAGGATAATGGACAGTACACAGAGTATATCCACATCCAATTTGTGTGGCAGTGTCCATCCATTGCTTATTCCCTTCCTTGAAACACCAATCTCCAGCATTTTTCTCCCTCCCTAATTTTACCAATGATGTTTGTTTACCAGCTCTTTCTAAATACTACATATACAAAATTCAGTCTTATGCATCTAAAATATATTTTTAAAAAACCCATGCCGAGCCAACCCTTGTTGCATCTATATTATTCCTAGGAACAGGCAAAACAAGTTTATGTGCAGAATTGAGGCCCTATAGTGCAGTTATATCGTCTGTACATCAAGAAAAAGGACCTTTTACCCAAAACAAGAGAATATTATTTAATATTTTCAATGACAAAAGGGAAAAACAAATGTATTAATCTGTCGCAGGATTCATATCCGTGGACCCAGGCAACCACCAGTTCCACACAACTAGCCAGTCTTGCCACTATCACCCAGTGAGCTCCCACCATTGCTTGCCAAAGGTGGCAACTATTACCACTCAGCTATTTTCTGGCTTGACAAGCACTCACCTTTATGGCTCAGTGAAGGACAGAGCACCCCAATTTTAACGTACAAAATTTACCAACTTGTCTGTCTTTCCTTCCCAAGTGCTGTTCTCCCAGTCATATATCAACTTCAGTGCAATAAAAGTGTCTTTCATATCAAGGGTATGTCTCCATTTTGCATCAAACTGGCTGAAAATGATGCGGTGCCCTCTTTTTTTGTCCCCTTATGATGACTGCTGCACCCTCTCCAATGTCCACCTTTTATAATCTCATTCAAATCTTAGATATACTGTTTCTGATACACAACTCTGGGGACAGAATTGATCATTTTCTTCAGCCTTCACAATTCCAAAGTCAATTAAATATGTGTTTGGCTTAGTCTCTACATTACTTAAATGTACTGAAGTTAAGAAAGGATGGTCATGAGTAAGATACATAAGCCATCTGAATATCACTGTATTTCACAATTACATCTGTAACTTTATGCAACTTCAACAGGTTCCAAAGTAAAGGGGCCAAACAAAAGGTTGTTAAGCAAGAAAGAGCATCCTGGCTTGTAACTGAAAAGCACATCAAATCCTAAACATTCACAGTTTGCATAACTTTTCTAGAGTTTGAATGCATACTTGGGAGATAAGGCTTATAATTATAAGTCTTTTACTAGATCAATAAGTACCACTGAGAAAACAGAGATAAGTTTTGGGGCTCACAAGCCCTTCTGTGACCAAACACCTTCTCCAAGAAAAACATTTTCAGTGAGAAAAGATCTGGATTTAAAACTCTGCTCAATAGTGTCCTGTTAAGTCTTTCACATCTTTGATATTTTAAAGAAAGCTTTTCCCCTTCTTTTATTTTTTTTAAATAAACCACAATGCACAAAATCACTGCCTATACAGAGATAAAGCAGAAAACATTGGCCAGGACATAACTCCTACTCATGGACCAGCAAACAAAACCTTCACCTCCCAAATGCATTAAACCTCATTAACACCTGCAAAATAGGAAGTTACCTTTATTGTAACCAATCTGCAGCTGTGTTATGAAATTACAAATAACCCTGGAAGCACAGTTCCAGTCACCTGGGTCAGCATTTTACAACGCAGCAGCAGGCAACTGATCTAAAACCATGCTGGGCTTAACATTGCAAGCCCAAGCAGCATTACTGAAGTCTTTTAAATACAGTTCAAGACCAGGTCAAAAGTTCTCAATATTCCCAAGAGGACAAAGCCCTGCCCTTCAGGACAGAGGAAGCCCCTTCCAGCTTGCTGATTCTAAAATTGTTACATTATCAATTCCAACTGGAAAACATTTGAGTCATACTTTGACTTGAAGTATTCTAGGTATCAAAAACTAAATATTATGACAGGCTTTTGATAAATCCCTATTTATATATGCAGTTTGTCTACAGGTTATAAGCATAAACAAAAATACTTGGTTTTAGAAGGATTTGTATTTCCACTGCAGTTCACTCAGGCAGGGACAGTACTTCTACCTGGTACTGAAGCACAATGATTGTCATCACACAAAGTACAAGACAATTATGGTGGAAGTTGGAGAGCCCCGGAATCATTCTAAGAAAATAATAAACAGTATGCACATTTCATGCACACAGGTACACATAAATGACAAATTATTTTAGGATATGCTTTGTACTTAATTACTTCTATGAGCACGTTGGAATATTTTGTCAAAAACTCACCAAGTCTGCTGTATTTGTACTGAAACAGTATTCTGAAAAGTGAACCCCACTGCTAATGTTTTTATTTGAATAAATTATTACCCAACACAGCAACCATCAACATTTTACAGAGCAAGAATACGGATTTCCGTAATTTCTCTGGCCCTAATGCCAGCCACTATTGGGAGCATTTAGTTATAAATTGTCTTTCAATAAAAGTAAAAGCTCCCAAAACAACAAAATGAAAAGACACAGCAGCTTAAATCAAGGAAGTCAATTTCCACATGCTGATCCTAAATATTTCATAGCCCTATTTTATTCTGACATTTGTAGATGACTAAAGTGTTACAAAGGAAATAAAATGCTGATTAAAGAGTTCACTGTCATAAAGGTTACTGAATTGTAAATGGCCCTTTCCATCTTCCTGTTAATAGGTACCCAGCTGTAAACATCATGAAGGATGTGACGGGAGGCCTGTGCTGCTCCTTTAGGAGTCGTATATACATTAATCACTGAATCACCAAGCCATGCTTAATTGCAAGTTGTATATCACACAAATCCATGGTAAGTAGAAGGAAACTCATTATTGCTGCTTCATAACTACTGGGTACTTCTCATTTTAACCTTCTCACACCTGGGACACTGTTGTTTTACAATGTGAATGCAGAAAAGGCATTAAGTCGCTAATTATAGTAACACTGTATGTTATCCTGCTGTTTCAACATTTTTCAAAAGAAAACCAAGTATTAACAACGGCAGAGATTTTTCTCCTTTTCAGACTAGTTAAGTGAATTTTAGAGTATTTTTTCATTGAGCATAACACACAGAAATCCATTATTCCTTGATAGTTTAAAGAACTGGTTAAATGATAAAGAAAAAACCCAACAACATTGTATTTTGTTTTGACAAAATTATTGATTTAAATCCCATCCAATAGCGCAATACTATTTAAAGGTCACCTAAAGAAAAATGAGTTTACACTCCAACAGAGCAAGCTTATCTGTCATGAAAGTGTAATGATGTGTTTATACTCTCACTAGCGTGTATATATTTTCCAGAAAGATAAGAGATTTTGTGCAGGTGAAGTCTGACAAGAAAGAAAAGTGAAAAAAATTGGAAGTACTTACAGTAATTGCTAAACCACTAATATTCATTTCACAATTGCGATAGCCCCCCCACCATCCCCACCCCCTCGCCCATGTGTTTTTATAAACTGTTGAGCACCACAGCACTGCAAAGTCTTCTATGCCATTTACCAGATGATTTATCAAAATGCTTCAAAGATTTGCAAAGTGTACTACGCAGCTTACGTATCTAGACACTAACAAGTGAGATGTCTTAACAGATATAAAACACATTTCGGTTTCTACATCTTTATGTTGCAAGTGCACTAATGCAAACTATTTTGAAATTTTGTTTCACAGCGAAACACTACTATATGTCCTGGTATACCACTCAGCTAAAAATATATTTATTAATGGAAAACATTCAAAACAGCTCTATTATGAAGACAAACTCTATATAACCAATATCTATTTTTAATGTCACATGACTCTTTCTTGTTCCCACAGTTTTCAACTCCAATAGCAAATGCAATCAATGTTGGCTCGCACCTAAGATGTATTAAGATCCTTAAATCAGCTTGTTCCCCAAGATATCCGTTATCTGCTATCCCAACCTTCTTGTCACTCTTCTCTATTCTGTCAGAGGACTAACAGACTCTTCCATTACATCCCCAATGTGCTCACATGATCCCTTTGCAAATATACCTTAAAGGATCTGCAAGCTAACATATTATTCCCTTTCTCTTTCCTTGAAAAAGAATGTGTACAAAGAACTACAGTTATGGCTTTCAAATCCACCCTGATCATCTGTACTAGCTGGTATTGATAGCCTATATGCTTCTTGTGGATTATGGTGTCGAGATTACATTGCACAAAACTCACATGAACTCCACAAGCCGCCCTTCAAAATATCTGAGCCTTTTGCTTCATCACCCAAAATAAAAGCAACCTTTGATCCATACAAGTTACTTACCAATTCTATATTCACAGACAGAGATTTCTCAGCTCTCCTATGGTCTTTAGTGTCAAGACATACAAAACAAAAAGGGAAGTCGTGCCATAAAAGCAGAAAGAGACCAAAGATCTTTGACTAAAAATGCAGCAAATACTTCTCCATGTGCCAACAGAAATTGCATTTTAGTAGGTCACATTTATTCTTCGATTATGGGTGCCTGTATTAGGATAGTCCTTTCCAAAAACCTGGCTAACTATAAGTGTTGTGGAAAGATATGTTTTTCTACATTGTTTCAGACACGAGGAACCCCAAAGTAGTCATTACTTCCAGAAATCATGCATTCCACAATCCCCGGTCCTTGATCAAGACAGCCACAACTTCATATGGTGGTGCTATTTCCAGTCCTTTCACAAGGGGGGTGATTTCATCTAATAAAAAGATGGGGGGGAGGGGGGAAGTAAATAAATGAAAAGAGTTCATAGAATTTTTCTTCCACTTGCAAAATAAGCAGAAAAGCAACTTGATCAGAATCAAGAGTAAGAAATCAAAGCAGTTATTTGTGTTTTGGAAATAACCAGTAACTTAATTAGAAAAGGATGGGGGAGGCATGGACAATGAAAAGATGGTATATTGACTTCATTGCAGATATCTAAAGAGAGTATTATGCTAGAAAAGGCAAATACTAGTTTGCATACTGTCTCGTATTAATAAAAACAGATTCCCTTTATTCATTTTTAAATAACAGATACTCTTTAATTATTTGAAAGGATGTTTTTTCCAGATGTTTCATCCTAAATCAGACCTGCTCTAGAGAGAGAAAGGCCTCACCCACACAGTAAGTACTCAAAATTCGCTCTGCAATGCTCAACACAGAACACGCAGGAACGGTTAAAACAAAAGTTACCCCATCCCCCCCAAATTTCATTTTTAAAACCTTTTTTTTTCATATTTCTTTTCACACAATACATGAGTTTAATGCATACATAAGCAGACACATAAACGAACTAAAGAACACATTTACACGGTACATCTAGGACTCATCACTCCAGAACTGTGCACAAAAAGTTCAGATATAAAACCAAACACCATGCCAATAAATGATACTCCGTTGACTGATACCTAACCCAAAGCCAGCATCTCTGAACTATACCCCTGCCCTGCCTTTTATTTCCAGTCTCAGCTTTCCAGTACTTCAGTTTGTTCAGTGTACAGAAAAAACAGTGCAATAATAATTTCCACTAACTGGTAGGTTCAGTCTGAAAGCTTAATCTATCATTCTAAAAAAGCACTTGGAAAATCTCAGATAAGAAGTGCTTCATTAAATCTGAAGAGCAATTGTTCTATGCATGTCTCTTGCATTTTGTCCCATCTTTATGCACTCCATAACCTCCACCTAAAATTACATGAATTTTAGGTATACAATCTTCTGTACTGAGCCTACCACTTGGACACTGTCAGGAGAAAAAACTGTGGCCCCTGTCATCCACCAGAAGTTTTAGACAACACAATGCAGTTTAAAAAAATTAAATAAATAAATAAATAAAAAGCTGACATGTTAACAACAGAAAATGACATCTAAAAAATATTTTTGAAACAGTTTTTAGTGTGGGATTTTTCTGTTCAGTTGGTTTGTGGTTTTGGGGTGGGAGGCATGGTCTGGGGTTTTTTTGTTTGGATTTTGGGGACTTTTTCATTTTGTTGTTGGGGTTTTTTAAGAATTTTATAACAGAAAGTTATTCTAATGAAACACATTATGTTCTGCACACTGTAGTTGATCGTGCTGAATTTGTCTTCGAACAGGCATAAGGATATCTTTTGCTGTAAATTAAAGGCCAAGGCTAGTCTCCCTTGTTTAATTAGCAGTACATGTGTGAAAATACCAAGTACACAAAAAATGGGATTCTAATTGCTGTTATTCTGAGATGTCCAAAAAGTCTCTGTCTCTTGCATTTGCTGTCACATTATCTAGAAATTTGTAATAAGTTTTTTAATTAAAAACACACCAAAAAAAGGGTAATGTGATACAATAGATGTAGCATCTGCTTATTTTATGGAAATTATATATTTAGAGAGAAAAAAAGATTTTTTTATACAATAGTGCAATTGGATAGAAAATTACTGAAATTTTATATTCAATGCTACAATTTAGTTTGTTACTTCATCCTGCAAGTGACTACAAACATCATTAAAACATGGTGGGGAGGTGAGTTTCAGAACTCAGTAAAATTTCTTGAAGGCTGTAACAACCCTTGAAAAAGAAAATAATTACCAAACATCAGACATTATTCAACACTGAAAATATCTGAAAGTCTGTACCAAACCAAATTTGAAGAATCCTAAAGTTTAGATAAAGAATTTTGAAAACCTTACATACAAAACTTTAGCTTTCCCCATAGGGGTTTTCCCATGTTAATGCAAGGCCAAAAGGGATGTTGGGGGGAGGTGGCAAAGAAAGACTCAGACCTATAGATTACAGTCCAAAGCAGACCTACTGTTTCTTAGGGGTCTTTCTTCTGTGGTATATTGCAAATCTTATTCCTGCTGCCATGCCAGGGCCTGCACTGTTCCCTCACCAACAAACACGGGTGTCACACAGGCTTCTCCTGGGAGGGACAGGTAGATGTTTAGTTTCTTGTTAAGGCTGTTATGTAGTTTCATAAGAAAATGGAACTCCTGAACAGATTCAGACACACTGCAGAATGGAGCCTGCTATTCTCTAGTACAACAGTTTGATGTAGATAAAAACAAAAATAGTGCTTTGTTTGGGGTTATTATAGATCAGAGGAAAGACGATAATTAAAGTACAGAAAGCAAGTGTGAAGCACATGCTTCTACAAGTACCAAGGAAATATACAATACTGAGCATAACAAAGCTTTGTATCTCTTATTCAAAGATCTGATGGCTCATTAATGAAAGCTTCGACAGCTGGGTAAGTCAAAGGATCATCATAAATTGGCAGCATGCACTAAGATAGGTTTTAACTTTTTGGTTAACATTCATTAATGCTGAAGTGAGTGGTAACTCCACTGAGCATCCAAGCAAGTGGAAACCAAACAAATTTAACTTTTAACCAAAAACTCTCAGAATGACAAAAGCCCACTCCATACAAATACTAATGCTTTTAGATCATCTATCTAATGAAAATTATTGTGGGGGAAAAAAAAAAAAAAAAGAAAAATTGGGAGTAAAAGGAGAAGTATCTGTGTACTACAAAGCCTCCCTTACCAGAGCACCAGTTTTGCAATCCTGGAGACTGTTTGCAGGGTAACAAGCAATAGATAACTTAGATTTAATAGATTTTCTACTGAGTTGCAGAAAATATCATGGACCCAACACTCATTTTGATTGTCATGGCAACACTGGGTGATATTGTCATCTTATAGCAAGCACAAGTTGCATTGATAAATAGTGGTTACTGTCAGACAACCTATACGCTGACACTTGCTGTTCATCATAGTTTTATTTCCACATGCAAAGAGCAACAAAGTTATGGTCTATATTTGGTGGTAGTTTGATAACACTGATGGAAAAATGTGCAATTCAATTAGCAGTTAGACAAGTATGTGTCATAGATAATAACTTCTTATGTCAGGGAATCTACATACTGATCAATGTGAAGCCATGTGCAATTGCTTATACCTATCATAAATCACTTTCTATTGATTGGCATTCCAAATCCTTGACATAATTAGAAGCTATAGAAAGGGTCACAAGATAATGCTCTGCGCATCCACGAGTCCGTTATTTTCAGGGCCGTTCTGTATTCTGTTGCATTCAGTTTTCATCAGGGAGGGGGAAATACATTTTATTTTTTTGTTTTATTTTTATTTTTTATTATAAAAATAAAGCATGCAACTGCCGCCTGGTAAATCCTCATGCTAAAGGTTAAAATGGGACTTTCCCATACCTGGATTTGATTCCTGTGTGCATATGTGGACTTGCCTACATGCTGCTCATAACCTGATTTATGCACCAATTTATTTTATACATTAGGCACACTGTATGCAGTCTGACTGATGCATAAAAATTTCATGCAAAAAAGGACTTACTTGCACACAACTGCTTTTCAGTTATTACCACCTCTTCTGGTTAGCATCATAGAGTAGGTAGGACAAATGACTTGATACAGTGCACACATTTTGCCCACTATACAAACATTTTGATCGGTACCTATTTCACTTCACTTTCAGCAGACTCTTGAATAGCTTAACAGCTTTATCTTTAAAGAGATCAGATCTTATGGTTTTGTAAAGCCCTCTGTGGTGACAACCCCCTACCACTCCCACACACAAATTTTCATACCTACACATATAAAATACAGGGTTTATTCCGCAGCATACCTCAAATAAATTAACAAAACATAGTAAGGGAGGATACTGTTAGCTAATATTCTGGTTATCTTCATACATGTATGCTTCCTGTGCCATTACCAAACTGAAGATATGTTTTTGCACAGCTGTTATTTAGGAAAAATCAGCAAGAAATGCATCTTTCTATATTTTCCATTTATTAGAAGTCTCCTTTCATCCAAGAAATATGAGACCTGAAATAAATTGTACCATCCTGCTTTTTTTTATTCAAATCCTTGCCAGTGCTAGGCAGTATGCTAATGAAAACAGGTTGATAAATGACTCCCTGATATTTTCCAGACATTTTTCTCTCAGAAGTGCTCTAAACTGATGTAGCTCAAAGAGAATAAGGCGCATTAAGTCATTATATCAATTTTTGTTACCCAGATACTTCAGTCCCAGTTAAGAGCTGACAGCCAATATAAAACAAGGCAAGGGCATCATACGACTCCATCGATCAAACCTTGTCGTAGATAGATTGCCTATTACACAAATAGAACCAGCAGATTCAGTTTGTAGTTTTATGTTCTCCAATTAAAGGATAACAGGGTACTTTCCCATAAATCTGCTAATTGCAACTGAATTAATTTAACAAATTTTGCCAAGCACAGAAAAAAGTGATTGGTTAAGCTAATATAAACTAGCACAGGTTGTCACAAAGCGAGTTCCATAACAGGCTTTTACTATACCTTGACTGGGCAAGGTGTCACAAGCGTTTAACTCCACTGGGCTTCTTTGGCAACAGACAGCTGACAACCATAAAACATTGCACAAATAGGAGATAATTTATTTGCTGTACTTCCCTCACCACCACCACCACCCCCCAAGCATGGAATAACGCCTTCTTTACACCTAATTAATGTTTCCCTCTAAGCGGGCTGTTTTTCTGAATCAGTATTACACAAGCAAAAGCACTAGATCACAAAAAGTGCTCCCACATGGGCACTCAGCAAACAATGGCAGTGATCTGCAAAAAATGGAAAATCAGCCTATAGCGTTGCTGTGAGAAGCAGCAGAGGCGCTTATTAAACAGCACAATAATACAGCATACCATGCTTTGGATATTATTCTAATGAGTTTAGATATTCATATGGAAATAGCTAGACCGACAGAACGGTAGATAATTCAGATCTGTAAAGAAAGAGCAATTGCAAGAGATCTCTAACTGTAACGTATGGAAGGAAATTATGATTGCTATCACCCTTGCAATGATACATGATTGTGATAAAAACCTGTCTTTATATTAAAAAAAAAAAGCTATTTTCTAATTAATTTAAAGATACTTATATCCAAGTCCAAGAGATATCTTAGGAGCAACACTTATTACTGGCACAGAAAAAACACTTTTGTGCATGGCAAATTTTGCACTAAAGCAGTACCTAGGTTGTGTATGCCTATATAAAGTACAAAACTACAGTCATGAAGACACAATAGAGATAATCCCTTCGACACATTGGAATTTAAGATGGAGGGTACTATTAACATCAGAAGAGTCGAGCATATGAAATGCAAGCTGGATGCAACAACAGCAAGCTTTCTAAAATAGTTGGCAGCTGCAATCTAAATGCACAGTCTAAAAGGAGTACTTAATTCAGCCTAGTTTGATGTTTTTTTCCTTTCTTTTTTTTTCTGCACAAGTCCACTTCCTATGGTTACCAGACATTAGCAGTTTCAACAAAATTATGCAAATAGCAAAACAAACAAAACAGCAGAAAAAAACCCCCCACCCTGAAGTTAGAATTCCTCATGTTGCATTTGCCTTACAAATCCCCAGACAATTTTCTGTCATCATTAAAAACAGCATCTGAAGACAAAAGACACTTGCAGAGATGCAGAGGCACCTTTCCTTAGAACAGTTTGGAAAACCTAATTTGCTTCCTTCTCTGGTGGACTTGCTAGAAAAACTCCCAATTTTACCTACTGTCATGTGTGTTGTTGTTTAACACATCATTGTTTTTACTGGAAAGAAAATATAGAAAAGCACTCCCAACTTCAAGCAGAGGAAGATTTATAGCTCCTCAAAAGAGTAAGGTGTCCTATCAGCAGAACTGGGGAAAAAAAAATAAATTCTTCCCTCATGCAGGAACAGCAAACCAACCAACCAAGATAAAAGCAAGAACGGAAATGGATTTCTGAAGTTCACAGCAAATTTCATGCTCTTTATTCTCCTTTCAGAGGAGAGTAAAGACACTTGGGAAACAAAATACTCAAAAAACATAACCCACCCACTTGTTCCAAATTATCATAATCAGCAAATACTTAATGCAATCATTTTTAGCATGGTAAATTTCTGAAAATGAATTGTTGTATCCCACTGTTATGAGTGGCAGTTACTTTGCTTAGATATAATCCATGTGAAATCTAATTTTTTTTGTTTATATCTTTAAAGGCCTTTGGTATGAAACTGTATGTCTTCCTCTTGAATGTAATACAGAATGCAATAACATAATAATGTAATACAGTTATCCAAACAGATACTTTGTTTACTTCCAGAACTACTTTACGATGTCCCATTTTTCCATGTAAACTATGAGGGAGAAGGTGCCATTCTGTTAGTTTAGATATTTTGCCCAACACGTCTTGTACCTTTAATTATGGTCAAAATCATGAAGCCAGTGTTCTTTTTTGACTTATGGAAGCACTGATGTACATGATGTCATTTTATTTACACTGATAGCCTGAAATGTCACACATTAAACTGGGAATGTGTTTATATTTATATTATAGTTTTATATTGGGGGGGGGCGGATAATAAAGTTCCTATCCTATTCCCCTATCATCAGGAGAACCCCGTTCAAAGAATTCCAGTTCCAGCTCCTGACCTCACCTAGTTACATTCATATCCCCAATACCAAAGAAAGCTTTGCCAGCATGCCAAAAAGAGCAAGTGCCTGGAGTGTAAATCCAGGATTTGTCTTAACACCATTAGTTGTCAAGACAGAAGAAATCACATGTATCACAGAGGGCTAAGAGACTCTCCCTTTATACAAACCAACTAGCAAACATGAAAGGTTTTACGTCTTCTGACAAGAAAAATATAGACTCTAGAAATGCTTTCATGTAGATTCATCTTTAGCCTCCAGCAAAAGTGTCTAAGGATTTCTTTACATTTATTGGTATCATTATATGTACAGGAATGATCCCAGAAGTAGGGCAGGGCTGAACTAGTTTCAGGTCTGGCTACATAAGTAAGCATTATTTTGGACTCTAGGAGACTATACAGAATGAAATTTAAGTGACTCGTCTAACTAGCAGAAATAAAAGAAAAACAACTAATACAAAAATCTAAGGCCTAAGAACTGTTATATTTAACAATACAATTAAATACTAAATGTGACTGGGAGATATGATGAAGTGTAAAGATGTCATGAAATATGTTTATCTCTACTTCAGAGTAGAGTGAGTACCAAGTACCAATGACAGTCACCCCATATGAATGTCAGTGAGGTTTCAGACCATCATTTACTGGTAACAGAACAAAATCACATTAAATAACATTAAATATAAATATATACACACACACACACTCTTAGTCTCTGAGCAAAAAGTATTTAAGCATTAAAAGACATCTTTCAGCATCTTTGCTCTGTAGCTTTAAAAACAAACCAGCATTTTTGGGACAAGACCACACAGACAGGTAAATTTTGGTAAATAAGACTATTTCAAGTAGTTTCTTGATTTCATTGAGTTAGGACAATCATAGAATTAAAGCCTGGCAAAAAGTGACACAGTTTAATTCTTTTTCCTTTTCCAAATAGTTCGATTCCTTAAAATTTAAGTTTTTTAACTGTAGAGCCAAGCAAAATGAACATTGTCCTTTATATGTAATTTTTTCCTCTCAGCAAAATTCAGATCCATTTTTAATTGATAAAAACAAAGGTTTCTTTTACAGTTCTTAAGGAAAAAAATGCATTATTCTTCAACTGCTGAGAGTCAGTTTAGCAACACAAGTCAGGGACCAGGCAGCATTTCAAAAAACTGAGAAAATCCATGACTGCCTAAATTTCTCCATCTACAATGAAAACAGCATTACTTTCCCCAGATTTTGTCAGATTATGTGCCACTCTGGGAAAGGTATGTTTGTAGCAAATACAGCGTCCTCTAAAACTTTATCCTGAGCTTGAACTGGGATCTGCAAATATAGTTCTAACAAGAACAGCAGCCCTGAAAATATATATTTTACCTGTAAAGATAGCAAGAATTCAATATTTTTCTCCCCATTTCCTCATCAACATACTTTATAATCTTGCCTCAGAACTAACACTTCAAATAACGAGAGGCCAGCTCAGTCATTTGGCATTTATTGTAAACATTTCTCTGAGGCACCATCTCTTTTTAATTGATGCACTCTTCAAAGTTAAAACAAATATTTCATAATGCCTAATAAAAATTCAGAGCAGCCTCTAACAGTCATATTTCAAGCATTTACTAGCCTGGTCTGCATTTTGATCAAGGAGTAAATGCAGAGACCTACAACTTTTTCTTCAATCTACTTTTTTTTTCCTCCCAATATAAACCTTTGAGGACACACCTTTCTTCTCAGAGTTTTACATTCCCACTTCAAAAAAGAAACCCTAACAAGTCCCTTCACACACCCTCCATGAGGTTCTCCTGGTTTGAGGTCTAGTTTACTTCTTTGTTCATGTCACATAGTCCCAGCTTGGGAATCTAGAACACAACACCTGCTCTTTGAGACAGCAATAATTAATAAATAAAATTTTTAAGAGTCATCATATCATTCAAACAATTTTTCTGCTCCACAAAGGCTGACCTACTTTTCAAAATTAAATATATTTTCTTACAGAAATGAGTGAATTGAGTAATCATACACATTAACCTTCTGGACACTGTTTTTCAGAGTGGTTGGTTCATTTGGCCTCAGTTTGGATTTCCAAACAGACAAATCTTGCCCTTACCTCAGCCAGCTTTACAGGGCATGCTTTCAAAGGCTAAAGAAAAGCCTTTGGTCCCACAGGACTATGAAGATATTTGTGTTGTTACAAGTATGCTACACAAGCTATCCACATCTGCATGTCTACAAAAAGAGACAAATACGCTGTTCACTGTGCTTATGGCTGCTCCCTTCTGCTCTCTAAAAAAAATGGTCTAAGATGAAGTTTTGTAGTGATGCACGCATTACAGTAACCACATCTTTAAAGCCTTTCATCCCTGCCCCCAAACTACAATAGTTTGATTGGTCAAAGAAAAATCTTTTGTTACCACCTTTCTATCGGGAGAAAAATAGGTGGTTTAAATTTCAAAATTCATTCCACTGTAGCTTGAAAGAGTCTCATTCATTTTTGTTTTGTTTTCCAGGGGAGAAAACGTAAAGTAACAGTTTCTGATGCCCCAGTAGTTCAAATTGGAACTGACAGAAGACCTATTAGCTTATACAGAGAGAGGAGAGCCATCTCTTCCCAATCCATCACCAAACACCTTAAAAGAAGGTGATAAGGTTCCTAAGAACGGATGCTGGCAACCCTTGGAATGAAAGAAGGTGGAGACTGACAGTATCCACCCAACTGATAAACGGTGACAGAAATCTCCAGTAAAGCAGTATAAAAGTACAAAGGAAGCACAACCTGCACAAGGAAAGCTATTGATTGATAGATCCCACATGTGCTTTATGGTAAAAGCTGTAGCCCTGTAAGGTATGTCCCTGGGGTCTTGCCTTCTCTGTCACATCTGGAATAAAAAGCCTATACTGAATCAATTGCCCACTGGCTAAGAATGAGATTTATTCCAGCCTTCTATTTTAATACAATTTTGATAAACACAGATGTTCTGGAGGGAAGTACTCCCTCATTCTTACATGCACATGCCTCTGCTCTCAAGTTGCTCATCCAAGAACTGAAACACACAAAATTGCCCATCTTTATTAAGGTCCTTAACGCCTTATTTATAATGTGTTGTGCAGCCAGAATAATCCATTACATCTTTTTATCTCATGATCTTTCCAGTGACCTGCTCAGGACAGCATGCACAAAGACTGACAAGAGACTGCATAAGCACTATTTCTGACAGAAAGCAGAGTTCAACATTTATTCATCATTAATTTGACTGTACAGTATTACCAAGATTACTGTAGCACACAGTGTTCTTGTAAGGTTATGAACTGGTTTGCATCCTTCCACAGCTAGAATTTAATACTGTACTAAGTGTGATATATCTCATCCATTATTAATCCCGTCCAGTTCTGCAGCAAGTTTCTATAAAACCAATGTTGAAATACTACACTCTTAAGGCTCCTGCCAAATCTGAAAAATGCAATATTAACATGGTTATGTTCCAGATAGGTGCATTTAACCCACGCTAAACAATCTGCATGTTCTGCTTGCATGTTCATGGGGAATATTTATCCTATCACTAAAGCCTAGGAAACAGTGCTTCAGCATAGTTTATGACAGCATTACAAATACTGCTCGACACAAAGCAAAGTTACAGATATAATCTGAATAGGCCTATTATTGTTTTTAGAGAGAGCTAAATAAGCTACATAATTTTTCTGGACTAAAGTTAGTTCTCTTTCGAGAACAAGAAAGAAAACACTGGTCAAATCCTAGTATTTACCAACAGTTAGGAACACTGGCTGTAGGTACTAGCTTTTGGGATTACACGAAATACCTACCTGAAGTAAAGCAGATAAAGCTTTAGGGCATACATCTATCCCTTGAAAATTCTTAGGCTTTTTTTTTTTAATAAAGCAAATGTTCTTTTCACAGGGAGCGTGAAAGCTATATTCCAGCTTCTGTAATTCACTGCATTGTTTCCACTTTTAGAGACTTTCTCAAGAAATTCTCTACCAATAAATATTGCTCCCTGCCACATAGTTGCTATGTCTGTAGTACTGAAAAAAAATAAACCATCTTTAAACAGAACATAAGGCAACATTCTAGTTAAGATATGATTCTCTGTAACACTGTTGTAAACCTTCCTCTGTTCTCTGAGAGGTCAGTAGGTGTTTCAGCATCAGCTTCAGTTAAAACAGATGTAACTCTGTGCCTGATTCAGGCCAGTATCCAAAGTAATCCCAAAAAATAATTTTTCACTCAACACTCTTGGTTTTGCTCTCCTCAGCATGCGAAGTGGTGCGTGCATACATGCACACACACAGAGCACACCTGCTTTGGTGGTCCTCTAGGAGAAACTGTATTAAACTTAAACTTCAACCCATCTAAGCATAAAATCTTTTCACAGAAGGCTGCACTGACAAAAAAAAAAACAACCCAACAACAAACCAACCCAACAGCAACAAAATCCAGAAAAACACACCACGATGCATGAAAAACCTGACTTAAAGAAAACTGAAAAAAAGATCAAGACAAATATCGCTTTCCAGGTTTCAAAAAATTTCTGAAGTTAGTAAGAAGTGATATTTAAACTATATTACATTGTTTAATCAGTTATTCTCTTACAGTTCTGGTGGCTTGATTCTACTTAGAGTAACGCCAAGCTAACCCTGTGGTGGCTTGTTCCAAACACTTAATTGCCCAAATGCTAGTGGGACTCCCAAGAGTAAAACAACAGTAACAGAACAGAGTAGGTTAACACGTTGAACACATATAACTCATCTTTGATACATTTATAGTAATTTGAAAGTCTGGTTATCATTAGCAATACCTTGAACACACTAAAATGTGAAAACATCATACTACAGAATTTTCCATTTCTGACAGCAATTTAAACAGACAATTGTGAGAAAAACTCAATTATATAATTAAGCTATCTGGATAAAAGGCAACAAGTTTTTTCTTTTTTCCTCTTTCTCTCCCCCTCCTGCCAAGTACATTTTCGCAGACACTCTCAGTGTAATACTCTAAAGATCCACTGCAATTTTTTTAATTGCGCTTTGTATTTATGCATAGCACAAAAAAGTACAGTGACATTACCAAATAAGTCACTTGACAGCAAAAAGATATTTTTTTAATTCAGTAGTTACATTTGTTCTGTTTCCATCCTTAATTTGACCTGAACTTTTGAAAAAGAAATATACATATACATTCTGAAATATATCTATATTGCAGTCAGTCAACGGATGAACCGTACTTAACTAAACATAGAGTCAGTAGGTGCCATGATACTGTATTGATGCAGTTTCCCTCAGTAACTTCCACTGTGACCTATAAACACCTACAGTGTCTGCTGGCAGCCTTAAATACTCAGCCGGGAAGTAGATATCTGTTAAAGAAGGATTAATGTATAGATCTTCAACCCCACATCTAACTGAAATAAGAAGTGAAAATGAAGGAAAAACTAGACTATCCAACATGATAGAAGTAATAAAAGGGGAACATATTTCTCATCTGTTAACCTTGAATATCTGCTAGCTCAAGATTTTCACATTCTTCATGTATCTCTTCACCATTCATTCCTTAATAACCACTCGAAAATCAGCTGCACATTAAAAGAAATGCAATATAAATTTGACTGGACTTACTACATCTGAGATATCCTCCAATACAGCATAAAGCTAATTTAGCTGTCACTTACTGTAAGTAAAATGACAAATATCTGTAATATCTGTCAAGATATGAAAGCTTTAAAAAGAGTTATACAGCTGTCAACATTTTGATGACTTTAACAAGAGAAAAATAAACGAAGAAGAGAAAATAGACAGCATGTCTGTTGTGTATCCAGTTGCCAAAATCTTCTATTACTTATATTAATAAAAATAAAATAACTTCATAAAAATAAGATAAACAACAAGGACTTCTGAAACAAACTGATACAGGTAAACATATTAGCACTGGTGAAAAACAGCTGTAGAAGGCACTGCTAAAAAATGGAATGTAAGTCTTTTCAGTAACTCAATAATTATCATACTGTATTATCCAGCATTTATTTAATTTAGAATTTATATTTAAGCACCAACAATACAGGAAGTCTTAGAAAGCACAACTGAAGTATGGTCAAATATTTCACTTCCTATTTTAAGAAAGATTTCTTTACAGATTTTAGTGATTCGGCAACAACTTAAGCCATTTCAGCTCCTGAAGGAGGAGGTTGTTCAGTTTCCAGTATCGCCTACTTTTTGCAAAAAGGCATCTTAAGGATTGCCTGTAACG
The DNA here is from genome assembly GCA_013399095.1 of Psophia crepitans. NCBI lineage: Eukaryota > Metazoa > Chordata > Aves > Gruiformes > Psophiidae > Psophia > Psophia crepitans. Next base: position 451,764 of record VWZZ01002489.1, read on the forward strand.
ACATTTTGACCGAGGCAATTTTTATCCCCTTTCTTGCACATGTAGTGTCAGTCTGTTTTTATTTAGCTGTCAGTTTACAGGTGCTGACAAAAGCATATGCCTTCCTCCTCTTTCCTCGCAAGAAAAACAGAACATTTGTTTCGTTTTAGCTTGACTTATCCCATCTCATACCTATCTGTAGGAGTTTTGCATAAAACATCCTGCTTTAAAGGAAAACCTGAAATACAGATATCCTATCTGGGGTCTTGACCTGGGATACAGGACCTTACATTCGACAACTATACAAACAATGAAAAGATGCCTGTCACTAAATATCTTACCATAACAAAGAGCAAAGTAGCAGTAAAATTCCTTTGCATATTAGTTTTGAAAAATGAGATTATAGCAAACGTGAACACTAGGAGAAAAGCTTTCTTCACTTTCTCATGCTTAAGTCCAGCTATACAACCAAGAGTTAAACCTGTTTTGGGAAATAGCAATGCAAATCCAATCTTTCAGCAATGATTTTAATAGTGATAGGTCCAACACCAGCAGTCAAAAAGGAACAGCTTAAAGCTGGTAAAATCAGAAATCTTTATGCTTAAAAACAGTATTTTGATTTTGCCCCTGATTTCAGCCCCATAGTACCAAGCAGATTTTTGTAAAGGAAGAATTTATGGGTGATGGAAAAGAACCAGCAAGCCCGCTTCTCATCAAATCTCAAGGTGAACCAGAATAAGACATAGTTTTTTCCAAGGTATTAAATAAAAAAAAAGAGCTTCTGCAAGCAACAATAAAGGAGATAATAGACAGGATCCCAGAAAGAAGCAAGAATATGCTACATCTAGTGACTGATATCACTGTATTTGTCAAACAGACTTTCTGCAATTGCAGGACTTGGTAGTTAATATTTCTTGACGGAACGCACAAACTTTTCTAAATAGCACTTTCAATGGCTTAGAATGAGTTTATACAAAGGCCTCCCTACTACACCACCAAAAGCATATGTTTTTGAAGTATTATAGATATATGGATGAAAACATCTATACTTAGCTTCCTTATTTCATTTGGGGACAAAGTAAACTGATTAGGTTAAGCTGAATTTCTAATCAACTCATAATAGACAAAATAAACTTCCCTTCCAGCAAGATTATCTACTTGTGCTTTTGCAACAGCTATTTAAGGAGCTTTCTAACCACCAAAACAAAACCTGTGAAGCACTTACTTTCTTTTCCTCACAAAAAGTCAGGACTTTTTAAAAAGTGCGCATGTAAAAATTGTCAGCGCCATTCTTAGATACCTGATATTTTGATTAACAGCTTTTAAAGATTCTTACTGTTTGTAAGAAAGAAACACAAGTGCATAATATTCTTGACTTTTAAGCATGCTACTGCTTTACTTGGTTCTGTCTCATCTTTCAGTCTGAGATTTCCCAGATTTCCTTACAACACCATTTGACTGTGAAAAATGTATTAGCCATCTAGAAACAGAAGACAAATTTCCCGGCATGATTCAACCAGATGTCACACTAAACATGATCAGGTTTGCTTGAGACTTCAGTGAGAGACCTAAGCAATAAGCAAATAAAGCACCCAAGAAATCACGTAGGTTGCTCTATACGGTCATCAATACCAAAAAATTTGAAACCTATCTCAATATGGCCTGAAAAAGAATATTGGGATGGCTCTAAGAAACAGCAGTCATCTGTGATCCTTAAAGATTTTATGAAGCTCTAAGTTACAAAAAATGTTGACACAACAACAGAAGTATTTATGTGCCACAGTGATGAGGTATACGTGACAATGCAGATAAGATTCTGCCCTACTATTAATAAGGCAGCTGCATTTTATCCATAACACGTTAAAACCAACATGTACGAGAGGGTTTGTAGATGAAAAGACATACATTGCCATTAGTTTACATGGGTTTAGCCAGAGAGAGATTCTCACAAGACACTGTTTTGTGGCTACCCTTGCCACAATGTTGCTTGACTATGTTTATCCATTCTGAATACTAATGATCATATCACATCACTTGGCTCAAAAACAAAGAAACAAAGCAAAACTGAAATGAAATGTAAAAACGACAGGGTAAAACACTAGCTACGTAAAATAGTAACTTACTGATTTACAAACAGATTTGCACATCTGTTCTTCACAGCAATGATGTTTCCTGTTTCATTTACATGGATATGTAAATACAAATAGCAAACAGATTAAGTACTTTTAAACTAACAATTAAACCACTAAAAAAAACAATTTGGGCTTGGATTTTTCAGTAGTGTCCCTCTTGTGAAAAGTAGAAGTTACTTTCCTTCTATTATCAGTACTTTATATTATGTATGTAATTTTTAGATTTATAAATTTGATAGAGATTTTAAATCATACAAATAGGTGAATTACAGTAATTAACTTAGCACTATTCAGAGTGTAGACTAATTTGACTTTCTTAACCTAGCATGTGTGATGAAAAACTGCAATTCACTTAGCAGATGACATTGCCGAAATATCAGAGACTATGACAAAACAAAAATAAAAATCCGCATTAGATGTAAATTTATCTCTTATTTATACCTGTCCAAGCTCAGCAAAAAGAAACATGTCTTAGATATCAGAAAATGAAGCCTTCAAACATTGCTACTCCACATTATCACACTCATCTGATTTTTAAAAACAGGAACAGCTGCATTTACTGATAAGAAAGCAGGAAGATGTTATGTTTTTGCACAGATGTTTGTAAAATCCTTCTTTGTTAAGCATATGCCTAAGAAATAAGCCACCTTTAATCTTCTCAAACGGTTAAGTCAAATGAATTAAATGACATGGCATAGTATCTTTAAAACATATACAAATAAAAGAAATCAGCATTCATGTTTTCATACAGAAAGGAAGTTATTTCTTCAACTTTGTAACTTATCACAAGTACCAAGAACTGATTAAAGATCAATGAGACCAAATGTCAAGCAAATATTTATTAATACTACTAGAAAAGTATACACTCACAGCCTCTACTTCAAAGGAGAAATATGGGAGAGTCCTTGTAAATGAAAGGTATTCCAAACAACTGAGTTATGGATAAAATATTAATAACAACTTTCCCATTAGAGTAAAGGCATGTATGATTGTTTCAAGGTTTCATTAGTCTCTATTACATAATTCAGCAAGTCAATGATGAGGTTTGAGAAGTTCATTTTAGGAGACTAAAGCAAAGCAATTAACTTATAAAAGACATTCCATGTTTTTATTTCACTCCATGTACATACTTTATACAAGCATATCCCATGTAAAGTGACACACATATATCCTCACTACACATATCAATGGGAAGAGTCCATAGACAATATATACAGCTGGGGCTTAGTATCCTTGCGGTCTATTCCTTCTTAGGACCTGAATCAGTGTCTCGTAAATGCGGGTCTGGGTAGATTTCTGTAAATGCAAGTACTATTTACAAGCTCTGCATCATAAACAGATAAACTAGATCTGAATAATCTCAGACAACCAGACTCAGTAACATAACTGGAATTTAAATCTTTCACATAAAAAAAAAATCTTTACAGATTGCCTAAACATTTAGGTAAAACCAGTCAGTCTCTGAGAAGCTGGATACCCACCCAGGGCAAAAATTACTTGCATTCACATAACTGGTTCAGACAAGGATGGGCCAACCTTCTTGAACCTAGAAGCCACATATTCTAGTGCTTTTGAATGGAGAAAAGCCCCAAGAAAAGTAAGTGCCTGTCTTCCAAAGGTGAGAGCTAGAAGAATTCAGGAGGTGCAGGACCCTGGGGGCAAAGCTTAGAAGGAAGCCAGGCTGTCACCTCAGCAGTACCAGAACCCTATAAAGAGGAAGAGTCAGGTCATCCCTTACTCAAGATGGGACGTGGACCACTTACACTAAAGTAAGACCTGAACCCTAACAAGAAACTATCATGTGGTGCTTAGTACAGTGGTTTTTTTAAGCAGCACAAAGTAGAACACTGTTTCCTAAGAAGCAAAGAACTAAGCTGGCACAGACAAATAGGAAGCATTTCAAAATCACCAAGAAAGTACCCCAGTTAAGAAGAATTACCACACCCGTTAAATAACAGCCAACATTTAGATTTCCTGAAGTCATCTCCGTTACAAGGATTTTGTAGTTAACTATATCTTGGATAACACATTGTATAGAAGGGAAAAGCAGAAAGCATATAGAAAGCATGTAACAAAAGAAGAATTTAAGTTTTCTTTTACAGAACTTTATGTAACTTCACATTTTCATTGAGGAAAATGATGGTTTTTAACAATGCCTTGTTTTAAGAACCTTGAGATGTTCAAAGTAATTTTTTCAGAACAGATCAATTCTTGCTACAGAGCTGATGCTTCAAAATTCTGCGTGTTAAAATGCAAACTCATCATTTTACAAGCAACTCATTAAAAATGAAATTGTTTTATCATTATATGAACTCACATAAAATTGACATGGCTTTTATTTCTCACTAAGTACTACTCAAGTTTGTTGCTGTTCTATTTCTTTCCTCAAATAACAGGAGATGGTTCCTTCAAGCAAGGTTGAACATACAGCATCAGTTAAATGCAGGTGGACTGTTCCCACCGACATGGGAGAAAGATCCCGCTTGGGGAAATAGTAAGTGAAATCACTCAACAACCTAAAAAACATTGCTTTCTGTTCTCAGGACAGGCATATCAGTAGTGGGGCAGTCCAGCATGTACCATATAAGTCTGACACATACTTTTGAAGTGTCAGCTACACAAAACAGAATGTGAACTTGTCTTTCTGCTTAGACTCAAAATGTGGTCAGCCTACAGTAATGGCTTAAGATCAAGAAAACTTTCCAACTGTTCATTAAACAATTAGGCTAAGACTCAGCTCATGCAACTGAAATCATAAAACTTAAAGAACCTTTAATTATTACAATTCCATAGATATATGTATTAGAGGAGACAGCCTGGAGGTGAAAAGGCTCTATAATCCATCATTTTTGTGCTCTTAATACAGTCTATAGCTGCCACAGACTGTCAGTGGCAAAATGAAATCCACAGCTACTACGTGTTTTAGAGCATTAAGTCAACATTTAGTACTGCCAATGTCTATTTTAAAGTAGCCTAAATATTTTACACCTTTAAGAAAATAAAAATACTATTACCAAAACAACAAAATCTGGATGAAAACCAGAGGGTAAATTTTTGGAAGGTTTCTGTTCTTTACTGATTCTTATTCCCAAAGGCAAACCTATAAAAGTACAGCTAAATATTCAGCCCAGCAAAGAAGAGCCAAACAATAGAAGCACTGCTGTAAAGAAGTGTAAAAACCCCCAATAAAATAATCAGCTAGAATTTGCAGCGTGGTTCTGCTTAGTCCCATTTTCTATTTGCTTTCTTCCCACTCTGTACAGACCACAGCGTGGTCTTGGTTTACAGTGTGAACAATAGGAACAAGAATAGATATCCTCAAATAAAAGAGGCCAAAATAGTACTGCTGGCTCCTAATATACCTGAATACAACTTTAACTGAAAAGTTCTGAGAGGTGCCATTTAGAGACAGCAACAGGCAAAGTCATCTCAAATGAAGGACTGCCAGAAAGACTCTATGGAGCAAAGAGGCAAAAAGTTGAAGCATACAGCTTTCTTTTGGTGCTTTAATTTTATAACAGTGGCTTGTAGTCAGCAAAGAATCTAGCCAAAGAGAATTTTACTCGTACCAAGCATTTCATGGTTTAGCTAAAGTAATTCATGCTGTCTGCATGTTAAAACTGCTCACAGATTTTGCAGAGTCAACAATGCATCAATAGTGAATGATTATATTAATTACCTTCTATATTAATGTGTGTGGCCTTTTTAGCTGTGTTATTAGATGGAATAAAACCAAGGACTGATGCCACAGTACAGTGCAACTCTGTTACGCTTTTCCCATGAAGCTTATTTGACAAGTTACTGTGCTGTTGCAAATGGAAAGAGTTAAATGCTAGCCAGCTAGCCCAAGATGGGCAATGGGTCTTTTGCAGGCCATACTAGAACAAGCGTGCTAATTTTACTTAGCAACTTAGCAATTTCATCTCCATTTAGCAGGGATTTCAACAAGAATTCTTTTCTATAAGACTTTTAATCTGAAATAATACAGCTTAATATTAACATGCTAAATAATCTTGTTCCTTCCTGCCCCTCCCTCCCCATCTCTATTCTTCCGTTTAATGCATTTACTCTTGGGACTAAGAAACAGACAATCCTATTTGTTTTGCTTAAGATCAGAAAGTGATCAAGAAATATGGTAGAATTTCTTCCAAAGCTTGGGAAAGTTTTACTGTAGCACTTGCAGAGTCATTCAGGACAACTGGGAACAGAAATGTAAGAGTCTATTTGCTGCTAGTCACGAGATTAAGTAAACATCTATCATTGAAATACATTTTAAAAAATCAAAAATGTACTTCAGTAAACACGTGAAACTATATCATCACAGTACCCTACTTGGAGGCAGGAGGAGGAGACTGGAGGAATGCAGGCTTCTCCACTGCAGTAACTTTACTTCACTATGTGTACAACAGCAAAAATAGCGTCATTAACTTCCAGTAAAAGGGTTGACCATACAGTAACTATTTAGAGAAGAAATGATCACAAATAGCTTATTGCAAAAAATAAGTTTAAGAAACAGAAAAGAACAGAATTCTTATGTTAAAACAAATTGATAACTCCTAGATCTAGAATAATATTCATCTGATCGCTAGAGAAACCACAGGCTGCAGTTTTGGTACAAAAAACATTTCAGATTTTAAAAAATGGACATTAACACTAGGTTATCCAGCATAACAATACAACCTTTTTCCTTCTCCTGAACCATTATCACAATTTTTCCACTGTAAGGTATCAGAAAGTTATACAATAGCACTATTTTATCAAAAGGAGAATATTTTCCTAATTCTAGAAGCAGGTACTCTCAGTTAATGAAACAGCGTTTGATGTTAAGTGATCCTAAGTGCAAAAACAAGTGATTATATTTTATTTTTAAAATGTTGTGCTCCTTAATGCTACTATCAAGTGAGTCCTAACAAGACTTTTTCATTCGCAATATTTAAATTAGCTATCATAATATAAAGGAGAAAGAAATCAAGAACCATGCTGAGATTGCTAACCATAGCAGTACTTCACTACTTTTAAGCTGCCCTTAAAAAAAGTTATCAATATTTAAATTGATTTTTACATTAAAAAAAGAAAATATTCTGTTATCCTTCAGTAATCTTTGAAGGTTAAAGCCAAGTTTTAAAGACATCTGTGTATTGTTATATTGGACTGTCTTCAGACCTCAATTTGACTGAGGAAGTCTTCCAAATGACAAAACTGACACTGCACTAATGCTATCATCTCCAAGGGTTTAGCTCAGGCACCAAAGTGATGTCAAGGACAGATCAACATTGGAGATAATCCAGAAAATGATTTGGAGTATACAAACAGGTATAACTGGCTGATATACAATTCATCACAACATTGTGTAAAGAATGGCATTAATTTCACTACTTCTATTAATTCTAATTTGCAATATTAGTAATTAATTCAAAAACATACTGAAAAAATTTCTTCCAGTGATATCATCCCTTAAAGGAAGGGACCAGTATGATGCTTAGAGACGTCACCCCAATGCAACTGAGGCAGTAAGAAACTTCTAAGAAACTTCTGTGATTCTGATCTACACCACAGCATACTATCAGGGACTCTGCATCACTGAAAAGAGGAAGATCAGTCCATATTTCAATATACGAGATTATAGTTATAATAGAAATGTTTTATGCTCATTAAATTTTTTTCAACCATTTTGGATTTTACTAATAATTTCTCATGCTAGAATCCAAGTCTTTAAACACTAGGGAATAGAAATGTTTTCCAAACATATAACACAATCATACAAAATTACATTTTATTGTATTCTATTTTAATACACTATCCCTTCATCCATCCTGTACTACAGATGTGTTACATAGATGGATACACAGATGAAACTTACATTGGGGGTTTCTGAATGACATCAAAACCACATTAATAGGATTCAGCTAGCCAAAGGCTAGTTCTACCACAAAGCCCAAAAACTCTGGGGAGGAAAAAAAAAAAAAAAGCCAAAACAAGCGACATATCTGTATTTCTATCCCATCAACAGGCCAAGAAATCCTCCAGAACTGAGGCTGCAGCTTGCGGGCATGCTGTCTTCAGTGATGACACCAGTTTAAGATGTTACCATCTTTCCACCTCCCTCCCAACATTTTTTTCAGGCCTGCTTGCACAGCACATTGCCTGTCAGATATGCTAGGACAGCTGAGGACGTGACACAAAAGTGGAAACAAGCAGTCAGTGATGATAGAGGAAATATTTTCAGTGAATACTGCTGCCAAGAAAATGATCTATAAAACATCACCTCCCAAGTTCGTATCTGTGTTCTACAGAATCCAGGCTTAAGCATCTCTTTCTGAGGCAATGAGACATGCATCCCCTAGATGAAGCTCCATCTTTACATCAAACTTAAAATTTAACATAGAAACAGCTAGTTTAACTTTTGATCTAAAAGAAATATTTAAACATTAACAGGAAAATGGTTCTGCTTATCCTTCCTCCACCAAAACAGACTGTTTCAACAATAGCAAAACTACATCAAACCATATGCGAATGATTGCGATTGGCAAAAGGAAAAAAAAGAAATCCACCAGGTGAAGGATGTCCTTGGGTCCACTTCCAGAAGCTGACAGCTACTTGTTGGCATGTCACTGGAGCTATACAGTCACCACAGATGCACAGTTCCAACAATATTAAATTGAGCACATAAGCCATTTTCCAGCAGCCCGTATACCAAAAAATAGCACATTTCTGGATTTTACTGTTTTCTTTTTAACTGAAGTGTTCCATGGCTAATTAAAATTATAAAACACTGGTTTCACATAAGCATTCTCCTGTTTTAGATCTGTTGTAGACTCATGATACAACATCAATGAACAGACCAATGAAGAACTTCACAGAAGACAATTAAAATTCATTAGAGATAGTCGTGTACCTTTCTCAACTTCAGGAAGGCAGAATATGCAGTAAGAACATTTTCCATTACAATTTGACGCTAGAATTAAGAAGGAAACATGTGAATGAAAAGTCAGATATATAATCACGAACATGAAGTAAAAGCAATGATTAAAACACGTTGAAGAGGAAAGAGGGCAATAAAACACTACTGTCTTCAATGATACAATGACTAGAAACAAAATGTTTCCATTAGAAGTATGTGGGATGAAAACAGGCGTTTTATTCAGGGAACAATCTCACTCCTGATTATGGTGATAAATTCATAACATCAGGCTATAAAATAATCTGGAGGAGGAGAAACAGTAAAGTACATGAAGACCTAATAACAAAGTTATCTGTACAGCAGAAGAATGAGGCAGAAAGAAGATGTAAAATGAGTGGTACAGTAGGTCACCATATTTTAACACATGATGATCAGAACAACTGTTTCTACATTCTCTTGATTTCTACAAATCAGGGAAAATTTTTCTGTATAACAACATCAGCCTTTCATCTTACATGAGATTAGAAGTTGTCAACAGGCAGATGAACCAACTGAAATTTCTAAAAGGAGCTTCTACCAGAAAATATGCAGGTAATAAAAGTTGCTTGTGATGAAGGTAGCTTTACTGCCCCACCATCAGTCCCCCTCTAGCTTTTCAATCTGCCTATTCATTACACAGGCTAACAACTTATCTCCCCAACATAACGCCTTTGTATGTACTGTGGAACAAGAAACATTTCGAGATGCACACCTCCAGCACCGAATCTCCCCTGACTCAGTCCTCTGACTTACAATTTAAGTGCTCAAAGCAAACAGAGATGTGAAATAAGCACAAGCAGCCAGCTGAACGCAGCCACGCAGGGGGGCAACAGTAGTGATCTACTTAGGAGAGCCAAGTGCTTTGCGTGTTACACCAGGAGGCGGTGCCTTGTTATGATCCCAGTAAGAAAAGCACTCAGACTCTGTAAAGTATCTCTCAACATGCTCTTTATGGGAGCTAAAACTATAAAGAAAAACAGGATCATACAAGTAATCTTATATTCCCCCAAGCTGTGCAGTATGGCACGGGCCTCCAACTGGGGTACAGGCAGCCATGCTGATCCCATCGCTAGAAAGGTTGTTTCATTTTGTTTCATTTCAGCTCCTACAGAATTTTCTTCAGTGAAAACAATTCTATTTATCATTTCTACTGTCAAATAAAAGGGGTGTTCACATAAGAGCTTGCTGCTGCAGCTTTAGATAAAGGCAAGGCCACGCAGGTGGCATAACCATCAGTGCTGAGTGGGAGCTGCCTGCAGGCTTCTCTCTCTCAGAGAGCGGCTGAGGTTGTCCTGTGGCCAGGGCACATCTGCAGCACAGCATGGGCCTGGCCCTCCCCAGGTTAACTGTTAGGTGGGTCACTGACTCCTCAACCTACAACAGGCTTCTGGTTAGGAGAACTGCACTTGGTCAGTTGGGCTACATTGCTGGTAAGTCAACCTTCATCTTCAGGCTATCTGCCAGCAGGGAAAAGTCATCAGCATGGTCTCCTTGTGACTGTGCTGCCACAATGAAGTTACCACCGTGACTCACATCTGCACTTAAAGTATCTCAGGGTACAGATGCACCAGAAGTCTGTGTTCATTTATGTGACAAGATTGCAATCTCCTCTCTTTATTCTAATATTGAATAAAATAAAAACAAAATAATAACTAAAGTTAAAAAAAAATATAATCCCGTGACGCTTGTTCACTCTGGTGCTATCTAGCACACGAGTGAAAAATCTCCTATTCACCCAGCGGTTTGGGCACATTTTATCAATAGCAAATCTCATCAACAAAATTATTCTGTTTTACAGGAGCCTACAATCCATCCTTGAAAAAGTCTCCAGCTGCCCACAAGGGAGAGGAGACTCACCTACAGTTTCAGACCAGCAAGAGTCCCCCTACTTAAAACCTAAGCATTTCCATTTTGGTTCTCAAAATAATTTTCTCAGAAGAAACTGTTTTACAACATTCAAGGAACCTTCTAGGACACATCAAAAGCACAAGCAGATGACATCAAGTCACCCAAACTATGCAAAAAGGCTGAATAAAATTTTCAAGCTCAGCTAAAAGAAAAAGTCCAATGGAAATGGCCGAATTATACACTAGACTGGATGAAACAGTTCACCTCACACACCATATAATCAATTCATGAACAAGTAGTTTTTAACATGAGACATCTATACATTCTTCTACATTTGGAATGGCAAAGCTTTTACCTGAATTAAATATTAATAATTTTCATGATATAAATTTTCCAATACATATTTTTCATCTTTTTCTATTCCTGTTGTGCTTTGTTGGGAAATATTTTCTTTTTCCATGCTGGCAATAAAAATAAACAAATTGTTTATTATGATAGCATAACCATAAGGCTTTTAAGAGAACTTTAACTGCAGTTAAAGCTTCTATAAGTAAAATCATATCTCCAGTAAGCACAACTGTGATTAGACAGCGTAAATTCTAAATACCCTATTTATAGCAAAAACAACAAAAATCCAACAGCAGTAGAGTGAAAACACAAGTCATACTTGCAAATCGTTTTGGGTTTGTTTGTTTTGGTTTTTTTTCACCGCTGTATATAAACACATAAGCTGACTATAAATGAGTAGGCTGGATAGCCTCTCCCTTTTTAGAATACTGATAAAATTATCATGCTGAAGAGTTTCAGGGCAGGCAAAATTACTTTTGCATACTATAATTTGTCTAGTACACTAGAAACTAGAATGCCATTTCTGAAACTCCACTCTCTCAGTCTTCTCACACACATTCTTTTTTTCAAACATTTTATCTCTCCACTTTTTTTTTTTAAGGAAGGGAAGGAAGAAGTAGTATAGATTTGTTACTCCAGTTACTTTTGAAAAATTCACCCTCTTCCAACAGAGTTATTTATCCTAGAAAAATCCAGAGCGTAGAAATGTTTCTGGCCTAGTTCCTCTTTAAATTTTAAGCGTTACAGAAACAATTACGGAACATAGACAAGAGAACCAGATCCTTTTCAGTCACATAGTGTCTCTGAAGGTCCTTTACATACAGAGACTTTTAAAGGTGATCTCCAGTATCATGAGGCAGGGAAGCAACTGTTACCTGGAAGGATAGAAGCAAGAGGGGTGAACAGAACGGGATTACGGGCTGTAAGTACTCACACACACAAAGCGGTCATTAATTAAGATATGCCTGACTGATAGCAATGCAGTCAACTCCTATCTACAGGGTTTCTCAGGACTAGCATGTGCTTTTGGAATCTGGGTAGCCTTCTCCATGGCTCTTCCCCGTTGGCATTGATTATGTATGATTAATGGTTTAAAGGAATAAAAAGAGAAAGGTCAACTTCTGAGTTCAAAACAGAGCAGCTACACGGGGAGTAATTAAGATACTTGTGTAAGCATGATTAATAAGCACAAACTGGCACACTGTGCTGTAAACAAGATGCAACCAGATGGTTAGGATGAAAAGGATTTTTCCTAAAAAGCAATTTTTCAATGCCTTGAAAGTTGGCTTATTTTCCCCCCTCTAAGCCTTACACAACTCATTATCTACACATCCTAAAAGGAAGAAAGAAATAGTAACCCCTTCGACATTCCCCCCTTCCCAGCTTTTTTCCTACAGATAACTACAGTTTGCATGTAAATGGATTCAACTCATCTTTGTTTAACGTTGCCTTTTATGTCGAGTTTCATGAATTGCTAAGCCTGACAAGGTTCACTGGGAGTCTTTTAACTCCCACCCACAAGTTCTCCCTGGCTGTCATGTGACTGGCAGTATAGAGGGATCAGCAATGGCATTTATGGGGAAAGCGGGAAGACAGGTGTCAGAACGGTCCAGCAGGCAAACCGAACGAACACTAATCAGCTCTGGTGTTCTTTTACAATCCATATCTAATTCACAAGTTTCATTCTTTCTGAAAAACAATTACTAGGTTTTGAAGTTCATTGTGCATTTACTCAACTGTCTCTTCACATTAACGTAAGTGGGAACAAGGAAAAAAAGAGTCAGCAGGGAAGGGACATCAAAAGATCTTAGAGCGGATGAAGGCTTTATTTTAAAGTAATATAATTACAGATGAGCATAATGTTTTACAATAAATTTAAATGTAGAGTTACATCCTTATGCGCTAGGAAAATATTGGTTGGTTGTCTCTCGAGCTGAAACTCTTGTACATATAAATGATTTTGCTGAGAGAAGAAAATAAACAAAAAATCTCATTGCAACATCAAAGGAATGGATATTAAGGCAACAGTGGAAACAACAGTATCAGTACTGTGTGAAGTGTCTACAATCATAAGGCTCGTATCTGAGAAATAATCATAAAAAATTACAAAAAGAATAATTTGCACATTTCAGATTTCTCTCAGTTCAACATATTTATTCCCCAAAGATAAACTTCGTCCCATCTACATCTAATTTACACAAAAAAAAAAAAAAAAACCACAAACCACAACAAACCCACACATAAAAAAACCAGACCACCACAACCCACAACGCTACATTCCCTATTGACAAATCCACTTAAAGTTTGAGTATATAATCTGGTAAAGCCTCAGTTAATCTTCATTGGTTGTAGCATTACTGATTCCAATATTGGGAAATTTGCTTTTGTGTTATATAATGTTAGGAGACATCTTAAACTCCAACATATTTTCTGATAAAGTACAGATTTCTTATGCACTTCATTTTGACTCTCACAAGAAGGTACACGCACATAGCATCCGTTTTGCAAGTAATCCTTTTCGTCTGTGTAAACTAACATCCTTTCAAGAACTTCCACACAAATTCTTGGTAAGTGAAATGAAAAAGGCCCTATGTCAGGACCTCACTGATCACTGTACAACCATTCTGTTGTTCAGCAGCAGTGCTTGTTGTTTCTGCAACTTAAATCTAGAAATGTTTTCTCTGAGGAACTTACCTACTCAAATACATGTTTCTATTAGCAACTCTATAAAATACTCAAGTGTTAAGTGGTTAGAAGTTTTCTTAGTGTCCCAGTTGTGACTCTAGCAAAAGGATGGGCACCCATCTAGAAATGGGAGAGTATCTGAACTTCCTATCAACTAGCCACAGACAAATGAAAAGTATTGTTGAGTTCCATATGTGAATAAATTATGGCACCTGAAAAAGCAATATGGTATGTACACTGCTTTCCCTTTTTCACCGAGGATATCTTTCAAGTTTTAAGCAAGAAAAGCCTGTATCAGTCTTGATTTTTACACCACCCATTAAGTCACTCTTCCCGGACAGGCAGTTATTGTTAAATTCTATAACAAAGTCAAGATACAGATTGTTAACATACTTCAGCTCTGAAGTTGTTAAAATGAGCATTTTAGTAAGTTAGGAACGACCACTGATAGACTAGTACTGCTAAGGACATCTCCATAGATATCCATAGCTTAGAAATTAGATTAATTTAAAATCATCTCATTGTGAGTTTGGCAGTGGAACAATTAAAGCATCTCCAAATATCCTGGTCTCACTTATACAGTTTTCAAATCCACTTTGCAAAAGCAATAAGAATTATTATTGATTGTGTCTGGAACTATCATTAGGACAAGTCTCAGGAGTACAAACAACTCTGTTAAAAAAAAGTTCATGTGAAATGTGCTTCCATTAATATTTGTGTTATTAGTTTATATGGAATGAGTCAGCCTATGGCTCCATCCCACAATCAATCATTCTTATATTATGTTTCTGGTTTTGTCTGTCAATAGTAACAACAAAAAACTAAGTAAACAGAGAAATGGGCATAGATGTTACCTACCCATGCCAAAGAATAGCTGGATAAATAACTTAGTGCTTGATATATTCTACATATTGAGAGGTTCAGCTGCTAGTGATTTTCTTCTCCACAGACTATCTTTGATTACAGATCTCTTCAAACAAGTATATGTATTCAGCCTTAATTGCTAATTTTCCCTGAATTATTTTTTTGGCTTTTTTTTTTTTTTAAACAAAAAAACCAAAACAAAACAGACAAACAAACAAAAAAAACCCAACCCCCACAGCATGCTGAACATTTCATATACTACACAGAAGCCCTGGAGGGACAAAAACTGAAAGCCAAAATTAAACAGATAGCTGGACTCCTCTGTTTAATGACCTTTCAGCTAAAAGGTTCCAACATTTAACTGAAATACGAAACTGTACCCAAGTTATCAATTAAATTCTATAAAAATGCAAAGAAACATGAGTATATTTTCATTAGCACTTATAAAAGTTTTCATACACACACACTCATATCTGAATACAAGTAAATCAGCACTAAATCTAAACCATAGCCTAGGAAAGTTTAGAAGGTTCATCTTTCAAGGAAAATTTGAGAAAGGTTTAAACTGTCCCAGATTAACTAATCAAAGCATACACAGCAAGCAAAACAATATTACATGCACGAGTTAAGAATTTGTCTCTGCCACAGACTGAGCACCCAGACTTCAGTACACTGAGCACACACTGCAACTCTCCTCCATAGTACCCCTGACTGAAGTCACACAACTTCATGCTTATTTTACATTTGTTTCTTCCGTTCTTTCCCTAGCACAAAAAGAGTATTCGTGTTACCTTAATGGATTAAGCTCCATACTAACAATGCTATTAAAAAGTCAGGCTTGTACCACTATTTTTAAGTACCATCTTCTGCAAGACGGCATTGGAGAGTGCTCTTGCATCAGCTGTGAAACTCTACAAGCAAGGGACAACTGTATATTTCTATTTACTTTTGGTGTCTGGCAAGACATTCCCAATAACGTGTGTCATTTCTCAACAGCTTAAAAGTAGAAAATTATGTAGTTAAACATAGAAACAATCACAAACCAAAAGCCAGTATGACTGCACTGGGGAAACTGCCACCACACAGTGGTTTTGCAAAGATCCTATTTCAGACTACAATACACACTCTGGACAAACACACCATCATTTTCCCCAGACTGGAGGGGGAAAAAAAAA
>VWZZ01002489.1:467773-485913 GCA_013399095.1 Psophia crepitans
AAAAAAAAATCAGGTCACCGTCGTCTGTTTTATCTTTCTAAACCAGTCCTACCCTGGCAGCATCTCTAGTTCAAGTTAATTGTGAGTGACTTTAGACATCAGGACAACGCTGTTACACACATCAACAAAACTGAGAACTGACAGGTAGACTACAAACAATGACAATCATCAAGCAGCAACTAGGTTTAGTGGGAGGTTTTGGGGGGTTTGTGTTTGTTTGTTTTGGAGGCCCTCGAGGCATAGAAAGTAGTGCACAGACTACAATGAGATATGCAGATAGAGTCCGTGCAGTCAAACTACCCTGGTTTTCAAACAAGAATCCACCAGTATCCGAAGATGTCACTGTGTGATATCAGTAACACTGATAACCAACAACATTTTTGCCAGTAACAACCTTTAATCATCTGTGTCTCAGTGTTTTGAAGAGATATATTTCAAAAATGTCAAAACTCTGAGTGAAATGTGGTACTAAAATGAATAGTCTGTTTGCTTTCCCTATTGATATACCAGGTTTCAGACTGTCAAAGTGCTTTTAGTTGTAAAAGAAGTAGTACAAAGTTGTTTTGACAACTACAAAAAGATTTATCAGTTACGTGTACCTGCTGAAGTACCTAGAATCTCAAAGTGAAAATGTGTGTATGCAAGGTTCTTAATACTAGAAGATGTCAAGTGAATATTAGTATATTAATGTTGCAAAAAAGATAAAATTTGAAGTATGATATCACAGAGCATATTTCCACAAACCATAGTGTTACTTAACAATACTACATTAATTTCTATGTCTGCTTTGCTTTTAGTTGATATAGAACTTTTTTTTGGTGCTTGTAAAACTTTAGTTCATTAGCGCTGTGAAGTGGATTTATTCTTTTTTAAAACCATTTATGTGTAACATACCTGATATGTATAAGTATACAGCAAAATGCACACACACAGAATAATCCACATTCATATTCTTTCTTTCACGTAACTCATTGAGCTAACATTAGGCAGAACATCACAAAAACAAACCCCCAAAAGAATTAGATTTCAACTTGACACCATGGGATGATCATTATTATTAGGAGAAAAAGGCTCTATTGCATCTCATCTAAATCCTCTGCAAGCCAGAGGAGAGGAATATTCACAATGTTAAATCATTGAGATGGCAAATAAGAAAGCAAGAAAAACCTTTCACATATTACTGTTCAAATTTATTATTAAAATAAATACCTTGAATAAATAATGCACACAGATTTCTATTCTTTAAGCCTAAATTAAAGAATATTAGTCAATCTTATTGGAATATTCCTGAAAAAGTTCTAAGTACCTGCAAGCTGTTTTACATTTGCTTTAAGAAGCTCTGATGGAAATAGACTTCTATAACAAGTATTCAGCACTCATCATAAAAACAGCAGAGATAGACAGTAGTAAACAGATTAAATCTACCGGTTAAACTCCATATTCCTAAAACATAACACGGAAACAATAATGTTACTTTGTGAAAGATGGATTCAGTTTAGCAATTATAAATTCTATCACCTAAATATTTGTGACTGTATTAGAGTCCTTTTCACATTTACTTTGGATGTCATGATTATAAAATATCCTGTTAAAACTTTTAATATTGAAACATACTACCTTATTTGATTATTGCATTAAAATATTCATTAATTAGTGCCTGATGTGCATTCCTTGACCATAGATAAAAATTATCAAGCACTGATCCATATGAATTCTTTAACATATCTCTGCTTTTCAGAAACGGCACCCCTAGAATGTTTGGTGTTCCAAATATTTTTAGCCCACATTTGCCCCCTCTGTATTTGCTACAAAGAGAACTGAACTTTCCTCAAAGTTTTACTCTCATAACAAATCAATATGACTGACAATTAGTACTTCCTGCATTACATCATACAGTGAGGACAGGTAATAAGGTGCAGAAAAACTACTGCAGGTTTTCTCCCTTCCCTATCCCGTGTAAAGCCTGAAAGAAATTCTTTAGTCTAATGAATTCTGAACTCTGAATTCATGTCAGCTCAATAGGAAGGCTCATTCTTTTTCCTCCACCTGGATCAGTAACTAAAATTGAACCGTTGTCCAATACCCAAAAATAGTCTTGTTTCTGCCTTACGATAACACTGTTAATTCTAGAATAAATTAATATCATCCCTAACGCAACCATGTGAAGAATTCTGCCATAATTTTGTCCAAGCTTATTTTATAATGAAACAGAAAGATTAATATGGATTGATCATGAGATCCCAATGCTCTATGAAGCTCAAATTATTCAAGCCCACAAAATACACTATGTACCTTTAAACATCAGCAAAGATTAGGAATAATTATACTTAGATAATAACAATAAATAATACTTTTTCTTAAATATCTTGATACCTCAAAGTAGTTTACTGTTCACAACTGCAAAAGTTTTATTCAAAATTCGCATGGGCTTTTTTGCCCCCCCAACTTCAATCTCCACAGAAAAGACAATTTTTCCCAAATACACCTCATAAAACTCACTTAAGGCGACTTCTCCAGAACATGGAAGCATTATACCGAAAAGGCAGAGAAATCTCTAATATAATTGCCTATGCTTTGCATCACCAGTGAATCTCATCTAACTTCTTTGATGAAGGCTGAACAAACTTTAAGAAAGCTTCATACACTCAAGTCCATTCCCTTCTCCAGAAAAAAATCCAGAAGAGAAAACAAAAACCTTGACTTATGTCCAGCTCTCAGAATACACCACTCCCAGAAAATAAGACTGATGCAAAACATCTGTTTTTCAGGTACAGTGAAATAGCAACACTATACCTAACCAAAACAAATCACAGTCGAGTAACATACAAAACAAGAAAGTTAACATTACCTCCTTTGGTAGCAGCACACAGTCACAAGCCCCTGTGTAAAATCCTCCTTCTTTGTAGCAACTAAATAGGCACCAATTCTTTCTCACAGCAGAGCATCCTTGTTTTTTTGCTTTCAAAATATTTTTTCTGAATTCTTCATCAGCTTTATTTGGAAGCACTGAACTACAGGGCAAGTGAACTCTCTCCTTCCCACCAAGTCCTCTCAACTGGAAGTAGGAGGTAGATTCTACACATAAGCTTATGAATACAACTCCAGATGAAAGCTATATAAGTCTTAGAAACTGAAACACCTGGAACAGAAAAACCTTTTAGCCTTTTTGAGTGATTTCAGCTGTGGCAGGGGGTGGGGGTCCTTGTTTGCTGCTGAAAAGCAAGGCTTAACGATAACCTATTTCAGTAATTTGCTTTCTCTCAAGACTGCGGTGTGTACTGAAAGCCAGAAGACAATCAACTCAAGAGATATCACTTCTCTCTCACACCTAACTTTGATTTTCTCCTGTACCGTAGAGTAGCTTTTTTGGACTAAAATGCAAGTCCAAAACAACAGGAAATTCACGTGAGACCAACCCCATGCTCACAAAATAAAAGGTGTATGGAAACTCTACCAAAAGGACTTATGTTTCACTGCCTTTTCCAACAGAAACAATGATATCAAAACCACTGTCTTTATGGAGAGCAGAAAAAAAAGAGCAAGCATACTTTCCAATTACTTGAATGGAAAAAAACATAATTGAGAGTTTTCAATTTTAAGAATAGGGTCCTGAGTAGCAGTTTAACAGTTGTTCCTCAGGAAAGACTTTCCAGACAGTATGTGGGCTGCTGCACAGTGTGGCTGAATAGTGGTATGTATCTGGGATATGGGCAATTAAAACTTGTCTTTCCCTAACTGCCCTTCAGCCATAGCATCTTAGAGAAAGTGCACAGGCTGCTACTCAAATGAACACAATCAGCAAACATGACTCAGGCAAAGACTCAGTTATGACAGTCTCCCAAAACAGACAGCCAGCTTCACCACCAACAGCGCAATTCCTGAGAACAGTCAGTTACAGCAGGAACACTGACCAGAAGTTTTTCCCCTACTGTATTTTTACTGAAAAGCAGCATGCTTTGAAACAGCTATTACACAAGTACTTCCTTCCCTTCATGTCACTTCTGCTTTTTTTTTTTTAAGATCTATATGATGGAGTTTACGCTTTCTTTTTTTTTTTTTTTTTTGCTGTTTGTTATATAACCATACTTAGCACTATGTTCATTCAAAGAAACAGCCTCTTCCCAAAGAACATTGACTAACTTGTTTTTATTTTGGTTCTAGGATTTCTCTGTTTTACTATTGATAAATATGAGGTACTAGGAAGACAAGTGCCCTATAATGCCTATGACAAACCACCTGTGTCTGATAAAAATTCAACAGTTGCCTCAATGCTTTCACTAATCCACAGGTATGCATATCTGCCTTTTAGTGGAAACAGCTGGGATGGTCTTGAGGGAAGGGGAGTGGGAGTGGGTCAAGAGTGTGTCTGAGGTCACCACTTCAGTAGAATTTAGGCTGGCAAGCTGCAAGAGCCATCCCAGCTCTCAATTACAGCCTCTCCTCCAGCCTGATGAAGGCTCATTTGTCCGTTCTTCCAATAGTTACCACTTACTACTCTTAGAGCTGACATTCAAGGATCTAGAATACTGAGTACAAGAGAACTGGAAATATGACTGTCTCTCTATACACCTGAAGAAAACAAAATAGTTTTTTTGCAGCAGTTCCCCTTAAGGGCATCTCTCCTGATAGGTCTGCTCCAACCCCACAACTTTACAAATACCTGAACTAATCACTTCTGCTTTCCTACACAGTTGCACCTGGTGCCTGTCTCATGTCTGCAGAACAGCAGGGTCTTCCTTGGCAGTTCAAGTTCCCTCTCTCTGACACCACTAGACTTCATGTTGCCTGCTCTTTGAGCAGGTTCTCTCTTCAGCATGGCATGGGGGTCAGACTGCAGCCAAGAGACAGGCAAGGCCCTTTCCTCTGGCTGAAGCCAGATATCTCAGGGAAGTATCCACCCGGTCACCTCCACCAGCTCCATTCACTTCCCTGGGTGGGAACTAACTCATCAGTTCCACAGTTAGTTGGCACTCAGACTCCACAGATAACAACCTAAAAATATATGCCTTATTTCCCCATAAGGAAAAAAGAAAAGCTTTAGAGAAGTACACCATAATTATCTTAAAAGAATGAGTACAATAGGTGTCTATATTCCTGAAGCAAAGCTATTGTCAGAAGCAGAAATCTGTGCATATAGATAACATGCTCTTCTTCAAGGGTGCATGACTTCTGCTAATACTGATGTAAATCATTTATCCGTATTGTTTGGACACAGCCTGGATTCATCCTGTATGCCACCTAATGTTGCCTTCTACAACTCAAAACAATCTCCCATTTGCTATCCTAAACCTTATTATAACATGAAAAACAAACCAAAAGTAAGATTTCTCTACACCTATACAATCCAGAATGAGGACAAAATAAATGCCCTTCTTCACAATTTTTGCTTCAGCTGGAGATTCTTTTCTTTCAACATGTCTGCTTAGGGAAACAGCTGTCACTAATGCTGTCTCAAACAAAGCCAAGTCAAGTCAGATTTATCAAAAGACTACCACATAGATTTATCAGAAATGATTGAAAGATACAAAGTTAAAATCTTTCTAGCTTACAAAAATCTGAGGTCATAGCTCCTTCTAAAATGTAGGTATTTTTATACCTCAGAGTCTAAAAAGCAGGAGGAGAATCTTTGTTTTGATTACTGTTTAATATTGTTGTTGTCTCAAAGACCATGAAAAGGGTATACAACATCAGAACACAATTTAAGGTTAGTGTAAGCTAAAAAACTCAGAATTTACTTTAAAATAAGAATGTATAGAGAATGTGTCCCTTTAGAGATTTTTAAAAAGCTAAAAAAAAGCCCAGAAAGTAAAAACTTCTTTACTATGTAAACATTAAAATTTTAAATAGCTGTTCAGATTAAATTAGCAACTTATTATTTCACATCTTTACAGCAATGTATATTAAGACCTTCTGATCTCATGTTTTGATGACCTTAGCTCATAAAATATATTCAAAGTATTACCCTTCAGGAGCCAATTCCCCACTACCATACTTAAGGTTGTCACATAATATTAGTACACAGAAGTTTAGGTGATCTACCTAAAGAAAGAAAATATCATTCCTGTTTTATCATAGGGGGAATGTTGTGTCGCTACAGTAATGCCATGACTTCATTATGAGGGGAAGACTGGAATAAAATCTAGATGTAGACAGTAGATTATACCATTTCTCAGTATTCACATTGCAGCTAGCTTCCACTCACCCACTCTCACTCAACTTTTCAGTCTCATAGAAGAAACATTTCTGCACAGACTTGCAGTCAGCTGGCTTTGCTGTTACCACAAAGAAATGACAAGGCTTTGTTTCTCACAGCATTTTTGCTATGTGAACACTGGTTCAAACAAAAATGTTATATGAGAGCTCCTCCAAATTTAAGTTCTTTGCCTAAGAGCCAACACACTGTAAAAATAATTTTGTTAGGATAGAAAGTATACAAAATCAATTACTTTTCCCTATTGAAAATGCAAAGAGAGGAAAAGGAAAAAAAAATATTTTGTTATATAGAAGAATTTTTCCTGTTCAAAAGGCTTCATAATCTTTTTTTACACAAAACATGAGGGGGTCAAGCACAAAATATAAAGACAGGAAGGATAAGCTCCTTCAAGGATAAGTTTTGTTCAAAACAAAAATAATTCTAATGACTAATATTATTTCTGGGACTTAATTGAAAAGAACCCAATTTAAAGAGGTTAACAGATGACTCAATATGACAAATCCAATAATAAAAGGCAAATATTTTTCAGGTAATCTCAAAAAGAAAATAATTTTTAACACATGAGTAGACAGTCAAACTCAAGAAGCAGGATGGAAAACAGCATAGCAGCAAAAGTAAAATTTATAACCTAGAGGTGACCTAGGTTACCTAGAGCCTAGGTAACCTAGAGCCACCTTCGCCAGCCTCCAGTCCCAAAATAAAATAGTAGTAATGCCATGCACCAGATTGAAATGAGCAGTGCAGCTAGACAGAAAGAGCAGCTAGAGCACATCAGATGCACCCCTGAAGAACATCCTCCAGTTCAACTTCATTAGAAAAGAATCTGGTCTCTGCAGAGCAAAATGCAATTCAATAAATGTGAAAGAGCAGATGAGATGCTTCAAAAGCACAAGCGTTATCCAGGCTAAAATGGCAAAGTGGGCACATTCTGAAAGTCAGAGACCAAAATCAGTATTATCCTTCTGGGCGAGACAGGAGTAAAGGCCTAAATCAAGGGTTTGACAATGGAAACAAAATATAAACAACATAGTTTGTTGAAAGCCAGAAGTGATACTGTGAATGCTGAAATGAAGATTTTCTTAAGCCTGCTTTTCCTTCTTATAATCTGGTTTGAAAGAGAAGGCTTAGGTAATAATTTAATACATAAAGCCATTCAGGAAGTAATATGATGGTAAAACAAGACTTCATCATCCAGAGAAGTGCAGTATAGGTTGGAATTTAATGCCTGTTTTTCTCTGTTACAAAGAAATTGGAAATTGGTACGTTTTTGTTTAAAAAAGGCATTTTAGTCACTGATTTGCATGTTCTGAATGGAACAATGAAGTTCAGTATGATAGAACCTATACACAATAAATTGCATTAAGCTACTAATTAGCAGTTTCTTAAGCTATACCTGACACACATTGAATCTATGACACTATTAGGAAAATTATAAGTTCTCTGGAAACCAAAATTGCTTTCTTTCTTCCTTCCATCCTTTCACTAACAGTGAAAACCAAGGACTGGTGAGATTTCACCCATAACAAACTACTAGGAGAAAGGCTTAGACTGAATTATGGAATGAAGAGGATTATTATCCTTACTCATTTTGGTTAGATGATTCTATCTGGTGAATTGGTGTTCCCAAAGTCTGAGACTATACATACTAGTTCTTACGACAGAAAACTAGAAAGCCAGGGCAGCAAAGGAAACATGGCAAGACTAGTGAACAGATCGTGGTTTTGATGGCTGTCACAAGGAATTGGTAACATGGTTACTGGAGCCCATGCAAGACCAAGACCAAGCTGAACCAGTAAAACATCTAGCAAAACGGGTAAGTAAGCATTTTACAGGCTCCATTCAGTGCTGATATGGCTGTAGCGTGTCATATAAAATCCAAACTCTTCTCCATCTTCTATTCATTGGTGTGTCCTGAGCAGCTGGGATTTGACAGTGATGACAGTGTTTTCTCTTAGCCAACAAAATCACTTCCCCCATCATTATGAAGAATATGGTAATTTGCTCGTGTTTCCACAGAGGAAACGTAAAATTTAAATGCAAGGCTGTATAAACAAGCAAGTAGAAGAAGTGGAACAGCACTGACCACTCAGTTCCATGCCTGCCCAAATGTATCCCCACAATCCTCTGCATTAGAGCAGATACTGAAGTAATCCACAGTGTGCTACCTCCACAACGTGCTACCCAGTATTCTTACTAATGGCAGCCTTCGTAACCGGTTGGACTATCACTGTCTGCACCAAATTTTTCTGGTGTCTGTTTTACTTTTTTTAATAACAGCCTATTTACTTTGTATCTCCTTGTACTTATTAGGATAATATTCCACACGTATCCTCTGCTCTTTCATTGAGCCAACTATACAGGCAATCTGACAGCTGAATTATGTATGGCACTGCTGTCAGTCTCAGAGACACAAACGTCTTTCTCCTGCAGCCAACAACCTCAAGCCATTTAGCACCAAACTTACACAACAATAAGCAGAAGTAACATCTCTACATCCCAAGCACCCTTACTAGCAATAACTATGTTCCTTTTTTTTCTTGCAAATTTTCACATGGACAGCTGTCTAAATTTTACTTTAAAAAAAAAAATAAAAGAGGAGGACCAGCCTAAAAAATCAACACACTTGCATCCTCCATCTTGCTTTCATACCACTTTGCGTAAGGCTGACAGCTTATTATAATTAACCTTCATCATAAGACAAAACTCTTCATAATACAAAGATACAAAGCACCTCTTTTTAAAAAAGCTGTAAATATTTCCAGGAAAGCTGTATTTATGCGAACACTGCCACCTTAGGCAGTTGGACTTGGCAGTTCATGCATAGGTGGATTAAAAAGAAAGGGCAGGGAATGGGTCAGATGCAGAGGAAGAGCTGGTCACTTCATTTATTTACCTAATCTGCTTGGCTACTGCTGGCCAAGTTTGCTCTTGGAACAATGAGAAAGCCCAATTAATTTATCAATCTGTACGCTTCTCTGCCATAACATATTTTCCCCTTGCCAACAAAAAACGTGTCCATTATCAGCCAGGTCCCTGTCCTCCCAGGCAGCTCGTGCAGCTGTATAATTACACTTCTTCCCTTGACAACTTGCATGATTGTTTTCCTAACAGTATATTACTTCGTTAGTACTTTCCAATATACGTTATTTTTAAACTGTCACTTTTGCCCAACTCATCCCAATTCGCACTCGTCTGTTTATCATAACAATCATTAATAACTGTCACTCCACGCCATCAATTTAACGAACTCACTCCCTCATTAGCATGTTCTAGCATTTGTTCCGTAGAAAGGCTGATTATTTTCTACAACAGGCCAAGCCAATTACTTTAGTGAAATGGAATCACATTAATCAAAACTTAACAAGGTGGCAAATTTAAAGATATCAGATTGCAAAAGACAGCATAACTAATATGTCAATGTCAGAGGTACTACGTAGGTATGCAGCAGCTGTACTAAATATATCTCTTCACGAAGGCCACATGAATTTTGACATTTCATATGATCTGACAACTACCGAAGTGATATTAGAAGGCTGGAGGCAGGGCTGAGCTGCTCCCGATGACTTCTGTAGATGCTGGCAAGGGCAGCAAAGAAAGGCAGAGAGAGGAGGAAAAGGAAATGGTGACCACATATGTCCACAATGCCTGGTAGATGGCACTTTATCATGTCCCTCTATGCCAAGACATTTTCTTCTACACTTTAAATGAAGATGCTCATCAGTTATACCCAGACAGCTGCATCAGAACCAGCTGTAAACATGCAACATCCAGCAATGTGAAAATATGCTGACACAACAAATACATATTAGTTTTTACTTTTGGGTCTACATTGCAGTGAGGATGGAACACTCTTCCCACAGTGTCTTTTTTTCTTTTAAAGGGAAAGGTCAAGCTTTTATTTTTCTCTGTTACTTCTTAGGAAGCTTTTAAGTTAAGTCAAAGAGCCTGCACCTTAAATCCTCACACAATCCATCAGTTCAACCATTTCTAAATGTACTGGGGTTTATGCAGCAGCAGAAAGTAAGCACTCACCATTAGTCTTTACCAGTTTGGACAGGAAATTACAGCTTTATTAAACACATCTGAATGCTCTTTGGTTTTCCATACAAATAGTAGCAAATGCTCACGGTTCATTTAAAAAAATACATATTTATTTTAAAAATGGGGCAAAATTTCCCAAGGCTTACAACTTCTGTTGTATATTATTATTAAGCTTGGTTATATCATACAGTTCAAGAAATTGCAGAGTGATTCATTTTTTACAACTTAAATAGCTATTTGCTTCAGTTGCCAGCTTGAACATGATAAATGCATATGATAGAAAAGAACAAAGAGAAGGGCCAGTTCTTATAAACCTACAACATTAGTCAATGTATTAACCCATTCCTTTCTAATTGTTGGCATTTTAGTGTTTATCATGAACAAGTTTGCCCACTTCAACCTGTGTTCTATTAAATATTTGGATTTGAACAAATACATGAGCACACAAAGAACAGTTCATTTTCATTAAACTCTAAACTGACAGAAGTATTAAAAAGTAATGTTAAGCTATCACCAAATCTAAAATCAGAGGAAAGCAAGACTGAAAATGGACCTCAAAAGATCAAAGATCACCTCATCCATCCCACAATTGTAAATATAACCAAGTTTATGCAGTTTTCAGTCCAAATTAGAAAAAAAAATAATAAAAGAAAATAACCCTTCTGAGAAGTTGCATTAATTTGCCAATTCCCATGTTTAGCAGTATTTATTGTGAGAAAATTTCTCCTTATGTTCAGCCTGTATTCCTCCTGCTACAAAGTGAGCATTATTTCTCACGCTTCCTTTGGTGACTCTGCAGAACAGTTAGATATTAAGAAAAGGTAGTGGTCATTTTTCACATATTTGCAGGCTTATATACTTCTTCCTCCCAATATGTAAGCCTATCCAACTTTAAATTTTTTCCATTTGACTTATAACAGTCAAAAATGCCATTTTAATAATATATAAAATAATATTGTAATGCTAAAATAATATTGTAATGCAGATACTAATTTTTGCCAAAATGTTAAATTAACTTGCTAACACAGTTAGCCTGCTTAGAAATACTTGTCCCGTATGATATCAACTGGTATTTATTGGTTCATTATTTCTAATTAAATTAAAATGGCACATTAATATATATTATAACTTTACCTGAGAGTTGTCATAACCTAAGATTTAACTGTAGGATGAATTTATCAAGAAACACCAATTTTTAAGATTAATACAAGTATTTAAAAAAAAAAGAACAACAAGATTTATTACATTTGAGAGCACAAGCCTGAGACACAAGAAGTGCAGATGGCTTCAAGGGGCACTTTGCTGATACAACTAAAACTCCTTCTGCAAATGATTAAATGTTCTTCTCTTCTAATTGGTATTTTTATGATTATAGGAAAGTGAATAAGCTCAATAAAAACAGAAACTAAAACACTGTCTCGTTACACACTTGAGAAGACATCAACAGATTTACTACAGCTCTCATCATGGATTTTCTTAATCCAAGACAACCTATACCTGTAGCATTATTCATCTCAAAGGTCCCGACCAAAATACTTCATCCACTAAAGTGCACCAAAGTATCGTACTTAACACTGCAAGACACCGACACCTAGCAATTTCAGAAAGAAACAGTCATAACCTATTTTATAGCTAGCCAAATTCTAAACAAAATTTGGCTTTGATAAAATGCAATTACTCTATCTGAAGCACCCATGACTAGAACAGTGGGACGTGAGATGTTGTGTAAGGGGAGGATTTTCAAAAGCCCGTAAGAAAACATCTTCTTTATCAGTACTACTAGGGCTGACAATTCCCAGCCTCTGAAGAAAGCATGGTGCAGCAGTAATTGCAACATTGGTATTGAAATACCAACCTGCAAGAACCCTGTGGGCCAGACTTTTCAAGCCTTCACCTGCCTAATTCCCATGGACATTGACTGAGAATCCATTTCATTATGAGTTAGGGTAGATAATCTGCCTTAGGTATTAAGTATTTAGGCGCCAGGACTAGAAGGCTTTCCTATAGCTTCATGATGCGCAGGTAGAAGAGAAACCTGTATCACTGGAACAGGAAGTCTAAGCGCCTATGTTTTTGTGAAAGGATTTAATTAAAGAACTTTATGAACAAGATCTAAGCCTTTATACCACCCAAGTAACTACCTTCTATTTCAGTTGTTTCAATAGACAACCTATAGCACACAGACACTAAACAGACAACATGAGGTCCACCAAACCACTCCTTGCCAAACACCAGCTGAAGCAGGAGCAGACCCGAGGCCAGGCTCAGCAAGCACGGCTCCTGACCACTGCAGATGTTCCACTCCTCTGCACACCAAAGCTGTGACAGGGAGGTTTTCTATTTCCACCCCCAGCCAACCACCAATCTCTTTAAACAAATAATCCGTTTTCCTCACAGCAGTAACTATCACCATGATAACAACAAAAAGTGCATGGCCCCCTTTTTCTCTACTATTCAGTACAGAACTTTTTTTTTTTTTTTTTCAAATATTACTTGAAGGTTTGAAATGTGTGTTAAAATGACAATCTACATTAAAATAATGGACAAATGTCTCAAATTATTATCACTAACTACTGCCACTGAACTGTATTTTATTAATTCGGTTATTGCTTAGAAGACACCCTCCACAGCAATACATTTGTATATTATTTCTTCTTGGCTATCTTATTCTTTCATATCAATTAATTTCCAAAGATGATAACTTGAGCTAGTCTTTGTAATGGTTCTCACTTTGTATGAATAAATTATGCATAACAATATAGCTGCCTCTGTTCACAACCATTCAAGACAGAATATATTCTCATCTGATGTATAATAATTTGGAACTGACCTGCTAAGTATAAAAGTAAATAACAAAGTTCTCTACCATAGATTATGCTAAAAGCTCCATTGTCATCCATTCCTGTGTGTCAGCTAGAAGTGCAGCATTAACAGACACTTGTCTTTTTTAAACCTTACGCTATGAATGCTGGTATCTTTGAACCGCTTCCAGGAAAGATGTGGTGTACATATTAAGTGAGCATCATGAGTATGAGCATTACAGCAATTGAAATAAAATTAAATTTCTAGATTGCGAATGATCCAGCTCTCTTAAGATACATGGAAAAATTTAGCTCCTGCCTTTTCACCGTGTGCTGCATACCGTGTCTAAGATTAATCCCACAGGAGGTTTTTTTATTTCCTATTCTGCCTATCTTTCATCTTCACCCCAGACTAAGCAGATGGATGTGAATTCAAAGTTTTCTGATCTTTAGCACAAGTTATGGAGGGTTATCTTTGGCTGTATATCTTTCTGCTGGCAGCACTCCCTTGGTGATGAAGGATTAACCACCACAGCTGTCTCTTCCCAGAATGATGCAGTGCAGCGCTCCTCAACACGACAGCATCACTTAATCTTAATGTCCGCTCTTCCAGCGCAGCCGCGCAGGACAAAGCCAATCAACATCAGATGCCACCAAGATGGACCTACTGCTTGGCCCTGGAGTCTTTCACCCTCGCACACCTATTAATCAACATCATCCAGCCCAATCCCAGCGTTCACTTCTTTCAAACCACAGTTAAACTAAGCCAGGTTTTATATTAACAGACCGAGAGATATAGAAATCTAGCCAGAGATAAAGTATGCGTACACAGAACTATAGAGCAAATTCAAATAAAGTTTTAAACCTCCTTACTTACGAAACAAATGTGTTTATTGCATTTTAAAGCATGACTACTTGAATTTCTTGATTTTTTATGTATTGAAACTCACTAATAAGAAAAGCTGCCTCTTTCATGCCTCCAAAGTCTTAAGAGGGCATAACTACAACATCTTGAGCTCGATGTTTTTATTAGGAATTGTGCTATCCCATAAATATAGAATGCACATAGCTAGAAGTTCCTTAGTCTCAAACAAACACTTCTGCAGATGCATATTATCTTGCCAAGATTTATTTTCCCTACTTTAACCTATTGTATGCAGACTGTTCAGTACTATCCCCCCTAGTTCCAGAGTAATTACAACATAGCTGCTTCCTTCATTCTCCCCCCGCCTTTTAAAGCTAGCAAGTTCTCAACACCAAATGCAATAAAACAGTAAATTATAGCTAGAGTTTACTAAACAAATGCAACCTAGTTAAATTTAGAAAAATCTTCACTTTTGCTTACATTTGCAATTTTACTGCTGAACTACTGGTATTTCTTACTTATGCAACATTAAAATGTATAAGAAATCCTCTTGTGTGCTATATGCAGCAACTACTCTTGATTTATAATACCCAATTTAGAAAAAAAAAAACACAACTAAACCTGATTTAAATCGCAGATTACTCTGTAAAACACAAGCAAGGAACTATTCCAAATCCTAAATGTAATTTAAACATATTTATATTTTACAGTGATATATTTTCCCCCATTCCTTGTCTTACTACTGTAAACTTTCTGTAATTATATAAGCAATTTCCCTGAGGTCACAACATTGATCACAGTTATATATTGCTCAAGTATTACAAAACATAACTTGCAATAAAATATTGCTGGACATCACTACATAATTTCACACAAAGAACTGCAAAACTGAAGTTTGAGAGTGCTGAATTTGGCAGCGGGGTGTTTTCAATAGATTATTCATTTCCTCCTTACTCCACCATTAACTGATTATTGTTGAAATATCACCAAAAGCATTACATTCCCACATCGAGAAACATATAAAAGGACAGAGTAAGGGGGAGAGCATATGAAATAGTTTAAATGGGAAGCCAAAGCATGCGATCCCTTTAGAATATTCCTTTCCTTCAGTGCAACATTATTATATCAGTCACCCCAGAAAGTGTCACAGTGGTATAATACACTGGAAGGGCTCTCAGCAGAAAAACCCCACAGGAGTGCAGCTCAATTTTTAGTGTTTCTGGTTGAGCGAGAGTTCTCACACACTTAATGAGAGGAGAGTTCACAGCTCTCAATGCACTATGCAAATAGATGTTATTTAGGAGCAGTTAGTGTTGGCATGTTGCACAGCTGAGCTGACGCACCAGTCACTGAACACTAGTTAACAAATGCAAGCCTCCCCTTCGGGAAGTTGCTTATAAAAAAGGGAAATGAAGAATTGAAGATAGAGAGAAGGATATTTTAGTTCGCTGTGCAAAAGCAGTGGTAATAAAAGGCTGAAGAGCAGCCATTCACCACATATATTATATAAACACAGCAAACTGCAACTGTGAGCATTTGCTTTGATCCTGATCTCAAGTAGGTTTGAACAGGTTTGGTTCGTTACCTATATGGGGAGTTCTCAGAAAGCATTCAGAGTCATCCGAAGAGGTTAACAACACACACTTTCTCAACTAACTTTGCAGTTTCGAAAGCACAAAACAGGATCATCTCACAGACCTGCCAATAGTATTCAAAGTGACCTAACTTGTAGACTGATGCACAAAACTAAGGTTCAGTTTATGCAACAAGGCTCCGTTTGGACTGCCTGAACTTCCCAATGGCAGTGTGGTCCTGTAGGCCCTGCTGAAAGTCAGTAGGAGCTTTTATCACTTTCTGGAGATCATGCCACTCAGCTGAAAAAAGACAAAGTGACTGTTTCCAACAGCACCACACTGCAATGCAGTCTTGTGCAACGTTATGTCCCTCAGTTCTGGGAAGCAAACGAGTTAGGCAGATTTCTCTTCTCCAAAAGGATCACAGAAAACTGTACTCCAAAAAAGGAGCAAAGAAGACAAACATGTATAAGTGTCAAGCTAAGCAGCTTGGAACTCCCTTCTGTTAACTAACACAAATGTACAAATGCCAAATTGCAAACACTGCTGGTAGCAAGAGAGTCAGATCCAGCCTTCTAGTAACAAAGGAGAAATCCTCACAACTCCCCAGAGTATTTAAGGACACTTACTCTTTCTGAAAAGTTACCTATTCCCAAAAAAGTGGAATGCTAACTCAGTATATTACAGAGCACAACTTCCATGTTACATGAAGATCTAAAGGACTGTCTTTAAGTCAGGGCAGGTCGGTGCTAGACCTGGGAGCTTCATCAGCTAGCAAGGCTCTCTATGCTTCAGAAAAGTTCATGAAGGATAAGAACGAGCTCATTTCTTCCAGTACTGCCGTCACTGATTTCAGGTATTACGTTGTTCTTGTCTGATGTCCTCCAGTACCTAAATAGGCAGCACACTATCTTTAGAATAAAACAGTAATATTCCATTGAGTGACACACCATGAATGAGCACTGATCAGAGAACATTAATATCTGTCTTTCAAATCACAGCTGAACTTCTCCTAGAGAGTTTATGCAGGAAAAAGGAAAATCTGCCAGTGAAACATTGAAAATTTAATCAGCATTTGAGAATTTTCAAGTGCAGCTTTCTTCTAAAGAATTTCAGAATACATTCTCTAGACTCTTCCTTGAAAGATGCTGTTGACTCAAAACGAGGTGACTGCATAGAAAACTGACATCTCTTGTGCCACTACGTCTCAAAACAACAGTCCCAAACTAAGTTTTGGCAGACTTGAGTTCTCACTAAATATGCAAGTCCTAGTTTCATAAACCCTCTAAGTTTTTCTTCCTTTCGTTGTAAATCACACTCCCAATGTTTTACATATCTATTATTGCCAGCAAAGAAGACAATACAGAATAGCAGCAACAATGCAGGAGCTTTTTTTGATTCTCTCTCAACACAAAAGTGAACACATTTTAAATACTGAATAGAATAATGCCTGCAGCCATCCAGCTTTGCAGCTCCAGATCTCTTCAGGTCAAGTATATTATACTTTTCAAGACAGCCAACTGTCATGAGCATAGTATAATGTTTTTCAGATATTCTTCCACTTAAATTTAACATCTTAATTTCAAGTTCTGAAGCCAAATGTTTATTTACATACATACACCACAGATTTAAAGACAAAGAGACCTTTTGAAAACTGAAACCAATGGAAAAAAAGAGAAGGACCCTAGAAAAACAGTAGACTAAAGCATCATAAAATAATAATTTAAAAAACAACTACCTGGTAAGTCAAAACAGTACAAAGGTTTGACAAAATTATCCAGGGAAAAAGGAACAGGCTTTTCTGATTTTAGAGAAAAACTTCAAATTATTTGACTTGCATCATTTGTCTGCTAGCTTTATCTCCAAACAGCAACTGGTTAAAAGCACGCCAGTTAAACCCAGCTCTTCAAAACAAGAACTTTCTGAGCATTTTCAGGGCACCACATCAGAATCTAGATCACACTTTCTGTCACGGTTTTCATGCTTAAGAGACCAAAACTGCCACTTGTGAAACCTCGTGCTTCCCTACCACAACAGTCTCTCTTGCAGATGGTTGCAAGGGTACATTGTCTGAAGGACTGAAATTCAGGGAATATCTGAGACAGTTTATGGATCCATGTGCTCCCATACTTTGAGGAAGAGCCCATAAAATCTTCTGTTTCAGTAACCATGGAACAATTACAGCACAGAATTTCCAAAACTGCCCAAGTCACTTTGAAAACAGAGTTCATAATCTTAAATCTTAGATACTCTTGATATTTTACTGACTATTTTCCTTTTAAGAAGGCTTGGTTAAAAAAAAAAAAAAAAAAGATGTTACTATCAGACAGCAAATTTCCCACAATAAAAGCTCAGCATCATTATGTGACAAAAGGGGTTAACTTATCAAATCCCATTAAAGTATAATCAAGGGCCTTTGTATTCAGCTTATGCCCTTGCTTGCATTTGTCAAGGGATGATAACAGACGGCTTACAAACTCTCTTCTCATTACTAATTCATTTTTTCACACACCTGTTAATTATTAGCAGCACACAATTATTAACAAAAACCATGCATCAAAGAGGTTATTTGGATATATTGTCACCTACATCTGATTTATGCCAGTGGAGAAAACCATAAATACATTTCAATGTGCACATAAAAT
>VWZZ01002489.1:485935-567843 GCA_013399095.1 Psophia crepitans
GGGGAGGGGGGGACGGACGGACGGGACACGGACA
Source organism: Psophia crepitans (assembly GCA_013399095.1). Taxonomy (NCBI): domain Eukaryota; kingdom Metazoa; phylum Chordata; class Aves; order Gruiformes; family Psophiidae; genus Psophia; species Psophia crepitans. The sequence continues at coordinate 485,970 of VWZZ01002489.1, forward strand.
CACGACAGGACAGAAGATGACTTGGTGGGGGGAGTTGAGTGGGTGTGTTTTATGCAGTTTTTGTTTTTTAAAATTGTAAGTTAAAATCATTTACCAGGCAAAGCATTGTCTAGCTGTGCCTTCTCATGCAGTCTGGATCAACATTGTTAAAGTGTGGTTGTTAAAATTTAGAAAATCCAAAGCATAAATCAATAAACCAAGATTTTTGATGCTTGTAGCTATAAAATGTCTAATACTGGCATTAAAAACAAAACAAAGAAAACCACAAAACACCACCAAAAAAAAAAAAACAAAAAAAAAAAACCAGAAGGGATTTTGACTCCAAATTTCTAGATAAACTCCAGCATGGATAGTTAAACCACCCCTGTTAAGTTTATGAAGCTTCAATTCCCAGTAATGTTCTCTGTGCCTTGTTGTAACAGGCTGCTGCAGTGGTCTCTGCTTAATATTGCCTCAAACAAATACAGCACAGATGAATTTTGTTAAATTAGTTATAATTTCTATAAAGAGCATACGGATACCCAGTTATACAGCTTAAGATCACTGTCATTTATAAAAGCATTACAGAAAGAGAAAAGGCGTTTTAAAATGTAACTGATGGGTATTCATCTCAAAATATATCATCTTCTCAGCAACTTAAGAAAATACACAAAAGGGCAACACACTGACAAAGGAAACATAACACAACATTTTGCCTCTACTCTTAGACTTCCACAGTGTCCCTCTCCCAGCTTCAAAGCCTAACAAACTTCTGAGCAAGGCATTCAGAAGAGGAATTAAATTAAAATTACCAACCCCATGAAAACCAGGTGGCCAAAGCATTTAGTGGAAGTGGACCAAATTCCCATTCTTTGAGGAGTGAGAAACTTTAAATCAGCAGCGGATCAGGGGTGAATGAATGTGATTTGACAAAGCTGGACATGATATCACCTTTCTGAAGCACTGAAGAACAGATCAGAGCTTCTTAACAGGAAGAGCAGGACATCCAAGTGAGATGTACTCACCATCTGTCAACATTGACATGGGGATAAATTTGGATCTCAGTATTTGAAACACAGTGTAGGAAACTGGCGGATCTTTTCTAAAATTTGCATTTATTAGTAGGTACTTAGAGCACTTACCATTCAAATCGTGCTTTCCTGCCCATCCTTTTAAAGAATTTTCATTTGAGTCATCACCATGCACTACAGTGCTGGTTAAACATCACATCTGAAGTCTGATTTAGAGCTTTATTCTATTCTGATTGTGTAAAATCAGATCAACACTTTTCTAAACATAACTCAATTGATAAGCAAGGATTGTCAGAAAGCAATGCATTTCCAGTAGTGTTCTTCCAGAAACACAAATTGTGTTACTGGTTAAACTCAAAATTTTACTATAAAACCTCTCTTTTCATTTGCATCTTTTGATAGCCATACACTCTCACTGTAAGGAAACAAAGAAAAAAAGATGGCATTGTCACAGCTATCATTACAGCTGTGCAAACAAAACCAGAACCTCCAGAAATTTGATGTTACTTGTAATATCCAGGTTTGGGTTTCCATACAGTGTTTTTAACTTCCTCTCAACAGGATTTTTAAGCTCAGGTTTGGTGCTATGTAACCATTTTCATATGGTGCCTGGTCACATCAGAGCAAGTTCACCACTGCCTACAGATACTGTGTGACGGTAACTTAGAGAAGTGTTGTGCTTAGAAAACTAGAAGTATGCCATTATAGTGTCACTCACTACTTTTCTGTCCTTAGGGCTACTCATATTAATCATCTGCAGCTTTCTACAGGAAAAGGTCATGAACCCCTGATTTTTCAAAGGCATTGTAAGAAATCAAACATTTCAGACACATAAGAACTACATTTTTGTGATTAAAATTGTAATCAGAGTATTAAACTTCTCAGACAAGTCTTGAGTTGAGTACTGCTAACATTAAGTTTTATTGCCAACTGAATTGCTTCTCTACTTTTTAGCCCTAATCCTTTCAGATTAGACAGTTTTTAGTACAAACTAACACATACACAAAAATTCAAGAGCCCAAGGATTCAGCTGCAGGGAAAGTAATCAACATTAAGAGGGAAGATACATTTTTTTTAAAGAGTTGATTCAAGATATACATTGATGGTTCACACAAACCAAATCCAACTCTTCCAAAGTTAGCTTCCTAAATATTTCCTTACCTAAAAAAGAATATACAGAACATTATCTGCTGCCAAAAGCTGAGTGCTTTCTTTTCTAATCACTTGTAACGCAGTTCCGTAAGGCAGTGTGGTGCTGAATATTAGGACAGTTAATGTTCCTTGTTGAAAAAGAAACCAAAATCCAGTCCTACATAGTACGAATAAAGGACTCTCTTGCCAGTCTCCTGAAAGGAAGGAGGAAAGACAGACCTTAAACCAATTCTGATTTAACACTAAACAGTGACAGCAAAAAAAAAAAAAAACCCACACCACACCAAACAAAAACACTAACAGGGGTTAATCTAATTTCATTCTGACATAAAGAGTCAAAGTAACACATATTGCAACAAAATTTGAAAAAAAACATAGCAAAATAACAACAATGGAAGGAAAACCTCTACTGACCAAGCATCTCTTTCACGCAAAATAACCCAAGGTATATATAGGGTTTTTAAAGCTATTCCTGTTAAGTGTTAAGGAAAACTGAAATTTACGTAGTTCTTTCAGTTACTTCTTTTACACGAAGGGAGTGTGTTCCCAGTAAAATCTAACTTGCAAGGACAAAAATAGTTTAAGAAATTAAAACCTCTTCTTTGTTCAAAAGCCTTGCCAGTTTCTGTTCTTAGTGATTTATTTAAATAAAATGTTAAGTAGTAGGTGTTAATAAAATTACATGTGATAAAATGACTATTCTTTTAAAATCTGATCTGTAATAAATTTTATAAATTCTGATTGCTAGTTATTCAAGCCGTCAAAGCTTTGCCAACAATAGCCAGCAGAGGTCTATTACTGAAGTAGTATTAATATAGACATCATCACCAATTCAAAGCAGATAATAAAGGACTGACACATTTATTATCATTATTAATTAACAGTTTTCTGAGATGGAATTAAATCAATATGCTGCTCTGATATCATTTTAACTAGTTATGCAAATCAAACATTTAGAGCCCATGAAAGGATATAAATGCCATTCAAAATTCACTTCACACTTATTACTGTAATATCAGAACTTTCAGGCTTTGCTAGTAAAAAAAGGACTTAATGCTCATTTAATTACACTCAGACATAAAGCTTATGGAATGAAAGTTGAAATAGCTGATTAGTTAGGAAGTCACAGTAAGGCTATAACACTAGGGATAGACAATGAGATAATAACGTGAAAATGCAGAGCTTTTGCTCAGAGTTGTTCTGGCAGATTCTATTAAAAAGAACAATGACATGTGTAGGAGAAAATGTTTTAAAATTACAAAGTTGAAGAATCTTTCCTAAAGCTAGGAGAAAAAAGAAACCATTAGTTGTCACTTATATAAATAGAAAAATGCTATGTTAAATCATGTAACATTTTTTCTAATTATGCGATTATAATATTTAATCTTTTAGATGTGAAATTTTAACTATTCGTCTGCATAAACAACAACATTAAAGATCCGTCTTAGTCAGAATAAGATTTTGATACACTCGCTAGCAGAGAATTAGCAACCACCAGCCTGGCAAAGGGATCTTGACTGATGCCATTGGAGATGACAGCTTGACAGATTAAAAAGCCTACAGTAAGGTCAGTGTTGAGACCAAGCTGGCTAGCAACGGTAAGCCCTTGGCTAACCACACTGACCAAATGAGATCAGGTTCTAGGCAACCCCTTTAGCACCATGGAAAAAGAGCATCTCTGAGAAGCCTTCAACTTGAGGCAAACTGAAGGTGGCTGATAAAGAAGAAAGGGAAAAGACCCAGGAGTCTTCTGATTGTGTCCATCTTTGATCTTTGTGCTTGTGTATCAAGCACAAGAGCATTGCCTATGGCTTCGCTTTGCCAGTGTGAAGTATCGTCCTTCACTTTGTCCACAGGAGACTTTAGCAGGGTTCCCAGCAGCTCAGGATCTCACAAGTTCTATGCAGTCTGCAGTGTAGAAGACATGGAGAAAGATTGGGTTTTGCCTGTTCACTGTGAATATTCCATCAAACCACAACGTTTTTCAAAGTTATTATGGAATATTTACCTAGATTCAACTTGCAGACTTTAAGCTTCTCAGCTTGGCTAACTGACTGGCTTTTACAACACTAGATTGGGCTTGAAGCTTAGTATGGAACTTAGACTGTGGGAGAGGAAGGGAAGCAATGGGCTTCTCACTGGAAACAGAGTCTAATTTTATCATGTTCACAAAACAAAAGCTTTGGCAACCCAGGAAGACTTCTCCATTCAGGGTGCTCCATACTCCAGGGACAATGCTCAGCCTAAGTCTTAAAATGAGCAGTCACAGAATAGATCTATTTGCTGGAAAAAAGGATCTTTTGTTCACTCTGGCAAAGTAGGACTCAGAGGAGGAGGTAACATTTTTAGGAGGCTAATATGCTCACAAGTAGGTAGCTAGAAGAAAATGTAGATCTATGACCTAAAGAGAGGAGAGTTAGCGCTCTTTCACAGAAGAACCCATTCTGGTTGATATGTCACAGAATTTTGTATTTGGCCAGATCACTAACTTTCAAATCTACCCACAAAAAAGTTCTCTCTTTTTGCACTGTCTGTACTACAAAAACAGAATATGCCGTCCTGTGATGAATCACTTTATACACCCTGCTTCAAAGCATGTACTTTAGGCACTAAATAAATACCCAAACTGCATGACCAGAGTACAGTCGCAAGCCTAAATAACTGCTCACCAACCTTTTCTCCCTGTTGAACTATACTGCAGCAGCAGAAGTCTGTCAAACACCAAACTGTCTGATATCCTGGATCAGTTATCAGGTGAAGAGTGCACTACAGACAGGAGGAAGAAGAAACCTAGCAGAGCCCCTTTGAGCACACAAAACAGTCTAGACAACAGCCATTTTTTATAGTATGCAACTGGGATATTTAACTTGCTGATGATCTGGGTTTTCAAAATTATTTGGTTTAGATGAGACTTTCTTACCGAGGCATTTCCCGAAGGCACTCTTACACGTGCTAGAGCCCCCAGAAAGACTGGTATAAATATTTGCTGGCTTTATCTGTGGTATGGAATGGGAAGAATAACTTTTTCAAAATCCACACCTTGTCACCGCTTTGAAAGTCAAACTATAATTATCTCAAAAGTTAAAATTATTAACAGCTACTTAATTTGGAGGTAGTGAAAGGAGAAAGCTTTGCACCATACAAAGAACTGAAACAGCTGGGTCAAGTCTTAGCTACCTTTAAAAATGCCATCAATCCTGTAACAGACACAGACAAGTGATAGCACCTTTGTGACAAATACGTCTCTTGCCCTCAGCTCTCTAGTGCCACATAGCAGCTCAAGAGGAGGGAACCGTTTGTCACCATTGATGCTACGCACTGCCAGTGTTAGGTTGAGACCTTAGGATTGAAAAGATTTCTTTTCAGTACCTGGGGTGGGGGATGCTGCTTAACAGAAGAGCTATCAACTAAAGCCCTTCTATAAAAGTGGGGAACAAGGCAAATTGACTAATTTGACTGCAGATTCACTCACCAACTAAATTCCAAATTACTCTCATAAGTCATAAAGAAGAGCTGATACAATCATAGGGAGCAGAAAATAAGGATGAAAGAGTAGAGGGGGGGAAAGGATTTCTAAACTCCAAAGAGCATAGATTAAATTTGAAGTCTGGCCTGCAATAAGAGTAAAGTTGTGCTGCTCCAGTCTCTTTGCTGAATCTGACACAGTACAGTGTCCATCGAGATACAGTGCAGCAGAAGCAAGGGGTCTCAAACAGGCATCTACATGAAACTCTGGGTTAGTAGAGGGGAAAAAAATTCTTGGCAAGTATAGCGAATATCATTTTCAAAACTCTGTGTTCCATTTCAAACTGATATTTCCTTTAACAGTCCAATAGACAGAAGAGTGAAGGAAAACACAGCAGGAATGGGCATTTCCAGTAATGTAGATTGGCAATACCCAACGTAGGAAGCTCACTGCAACTGTTTACTTCTCCCACCTTCATGTCAGAAAAAGGGGGAAATGTTTTTCTCTGGGCTCACTTCCCTCCAAGATTACTTTCTCACAGAAAACTAGCATAGGAAATGTGGTATTCTCCACACAAGCTGAAAACTTACATTGTTAGTTCTGAAGGCTTTCATCAAGTTCCTGTTGTTAAAACAAAACCAGTAGGTAAAGATTTGGTGGGAAAAACAGGAGCTGAATTTTGCATGGAAAGATGACAGAGGGAGCACACACAGTGCGGCAATCATACATAGGAAAAAAATGCTACAGGTTTTGGGTTTTATTCGTAATAGCCCACTTAGTTCACAATCAGATTGGATGTTAGCTGTATAAATTGAAGCAAAGACACGTATGACTGGCACTGAAGAAGTAATAATGTTTCATTAAAAAAATCAAACACATGCACACCAAAAAAAAAACACACAAAAAAAAAAAAAAAAAAAAAAAAGAGACAGGCAAACAAAAAACCTCAAAGGACCACAGAACTGTGCCTCTCAGCTTCTAAGAATCCTATTCAACCAGCTATCAGTTCTGCACACAACAGTAGATCTAACACAAGTGAGAGAGTGTTTTAGTACAAAAGCTTTTCTAACCTAGAAGGTCAAGCTGAAACCCTGCTTAGGTCAAAAGGGACAATGAAATGCCAGATCTCTTCCTATCACTCAGGTTTCATTATAAGACTACCACTCCTTATCAGCTTACGTGGTTATTCTTGCTAAAAAAAGGCCCCAAACTGGAACAAATCAGAGTATGCTCTGGCCAACAGTAAAGTATTGGTGGAACTGCATGCCAAACATAGCAATTGCTTCTCAACACCTCTGGTCTAGGTTGCTTGCAAGCTAAGTCATTTTCTTACATGAGCACTATATTCACTGAGCAGGAACAAACAAACAAACAAAAAAAAGACACCTCCAAATGAAGTGCACAAGCCTCCTCCTCCCTCCCTTCCAATCCAAAACCTTCAGGAAGAACTGAAAGGTAGGGAAAAAAGACAGATGCACAAAGTCAAAAATTCAGCAAGCTACTAACCAAAAATAATCCAGGAATAACATTCTGGAAAAGACTTTTTTTACATCGCTTTTCTCTCACAGTAGTAACACAAAGTTTTCATCCATATTGTATCTTCCATTTTAAAAACTGCAATACTTGCAAGCTACTCAGAATGACATGAAAAAGTATCCACCTTAGCTGTATTAGCTAAAACTGAAATAACACATTTTCAAATACTCAGATGCCCAATTACCAGATGCTGTGATGATCAACCCATAAAACATAGAACAGAATTCCTGAAAGGAGGACAGGTCAAAAAAAAAAACAAAACCCAAACAAACCACAAACCAGATTGTCCATCAGTTAGTCAATCTGTCAAAGAGTTTAAGGTATTACTTTTGAACTCCTAAAATTTGTCAAAGTAATTTTAAATAAGGACATTGAATTTCGTCAGTATTTATAGGTATTTTTTAAAACTTCCCTAAATATCAATTGCTTGTCATGCTTGCTATCCTTATTAAAGGCTCAACAAATCAAAGCCTCTAGAAGAATCATAGAAGACTCATCCATACCCTCTTGAAATCTGAAAAACGTTCACAATTAACTTTCCAAACTCAGACTTCTCAGATGACAAAGTTCTGCTCTCCCTGCTCAATGCAGCAATCTTACAGGAAGCTTGAGTAAGGAACCAGTAAGGAGAACAGGATTAATCACGTAAAGAAACCAAAAAATTATTCATTTGTAAGCCAATTAAGAGAAAGCCAGGAGCCACAGAAACTAACCTGACATGGAGGTGGGAACCAGGATGACTTCAATAAGAACCCAGGAAGTGGGAACAGTGAGGAACAGTTAGATGCAGGAAGGTAGAGAGGTGAAGCATGAAAGTAGAAGGAAAAGCTTTCTGCTTCACTATGTCTACTACATTAAACTCCATTCTGGCTTCTGACCTAAAGGTACCCAAGTTTTTATCTGCTGTTAACAAATACCTGTGAATTGGCTGGTAGTACATGGGCTTTTTTGATGTTTTTCCTGCACCTACCCAACAGAAAGGAGAAGTCATGCACATCATTGTTACAGTCCCTCCAGTGATATACCCATTACACAGACTCCAACACTGCTAGAGGCATACAGTGATGTAAAGTCAAGATGACAGAATTTTGGCTAATCCACAGGAAAAATTTCCAATAAGGTAGAAAACTTGAAAAAGAAGTTTTTAAAAAAATTACTACAGGTTGCAAGTACAGGGATGTGAGTTTAATATTACTTTAATTGTAACTGCTTTGCTTATCAACCTTATAGTTGTCTGCAAATTCAGATAGGGATTGCTTCCAAATATGATGATCTGTCTCAGCAGTCATGTCCAGGCTGCGCTCTGAGATGTGCCACAATGTCACTCAATGCTACATATTACCTCCCACTCAGGATGCAAACCTGGAAACCACAGTATGGCTGAAAGCTACCTTAAAGATAACAAGGCATTATTATCATTAGCACTGGTCACTCTGCATACCACCTCTGTGCTGGTTATCATTTAGAACATCCTTTCTTTAGGCATCAAAGCATTTCTCCATTCTTCCTCAAATAAAGCATAACCCAAAACAACTGGAACTGGAACTTATGTTCCATTTTGAGTAACTATTTTGATATGATGATGTTACCTAAAATAATTCTTTTTATAGTACTGCAATCCAGAGAAATAACGTTATCAGATGTACGCATCGATAATCATGAAACAGTAAATTTACCTGGATTCCTGTTCCTTACATTACCAAGGAACTTAAATATTAATGCAGTAAAGCCTCAAGGTCAATGTGAATGCCAGTACCATCATCCTTGTTTCAAAGATAGGGAACTGAAGCATAGGCAGGTTAAGTACCATGCCCAAAGTAAAAAAAAAAAAGGAATATACATAAAGACACAGCATCAACCTCCCATTTCTTGTGCTGTCATCACAAGAAGCCATTTCTACACAGAAGGATCAGATTTTTAATGTAATTGTAGGGAGTAGTTAGTCTTCTGATTCCTTACATAAATTTTAATGGTGCAGGCACTTTCTGGAGTCTGTGACTCCAGCTAGATTATTATTAGTCCTGCTTTAGTAAAGAAGCAGCAATATGATTCTTCCCTGACAAGAAATACCAGCATAATTTATTGCATTATTACTCCTCTGAACTGAAAGCAATTAATTACCTCCAGCAGGATGCACAAGTGAAAATTCATCAGAGAAACGTGATGAAAAATGTACCCACTGCTTTAAAATAATAGGTGCTTAATGGTTTTTTGTTTGCTAGCTAATCTAGAGCATCTTATAAACGACTAAGGATTGGTTATCAGTTGCAAAACCAGTTTTTCCTCACTTATATTATTCTATCATCCACAATCTTAGAGGAGAGGAAGATAACGCTGCCACATTCATAACATGAAAAAAATCATAATTTTTTCCCTTTATAAAATTGGTGTTATATTTGTATGTAGAATATATGATAAAGTATGCATGGATTTATGTTGGTAGCATTTCTTGTTATATATCATCAAACCCAAACTAACAATTTTGCTGGAAAAGTTGGCAAAGTTATTCTGCACTTGCACAACAGAGAATGTTCCTATGTGTTCTACGGGAAGGAAATGCAAAGTGCAGTTGAAAGGAAAGAGAAAAGGTAATCTCACAAACACAAAACACAATGTATTTCAGAAGGTAGTATGCTAAAGCATCTACACACGCACCTCAAACCTTCCTTCAGGTTCAAAGTAACAGGAAGATAACAAACAAAAGTGTAGTTTATGTTAATACATTGGGCGTGTACATTAAAGATAGACACAGAGCTAAATTCATTACATTTATTTCAGCTTTTCAGAATTATTCACATCTGTATGATTCAGTAATTGTTTTTTCTATAAAGTTATTGGAGCAATTTTGCTCTGTATATTCCCGATCAATTCCTCCTCTCAAGGGCACAGTTGAAAAGTGATATTTGAAAACGGTCCCTGATAGATTGCATGGTTAGTCAGCAGCAGAGACAAACAACCTAATCCAGTGCAAATTAGTTCGGCTGCCAGCAATAGTTTTATACAAAGATGTAAATTATGTTGTCAAAATCGGTCGCTTTCTAGCTTGCTGCTCAGCTAACAAGAAACCACTTTGGCTGATAAAGATGAACACTAAGCTTTTCTCGCTTACAAATTTGCAAATCTGCCACTTCAGCATTCTGTTAGCCACAAACAAAACAGGCCCATATAATTGCTTCCTTTTTTCTGCACCGGTATTTCTCTCAGCTCTATTTCTCTACACAAAACCACAAATAAAAATCATAAATAGAATTTGAAAAGTGTAATGGACTTGAAAATTTTCTTTAAAAAATGGCAACCAGCACAGCCACAATCACCTCCTTTAAACATTTCCAGCAAAATCGTCAGACGTGATACTCCAATACAAATATCACCCAGTCATACCAATAGTTTAGGAGATTTAATGTATAAATGCAGCATTCGCAGAACTTCTGAACACAGCGTAAATGTCTTGATAAAGGGAAAATACACACATCTATTTTAATGTAAGCTAAAGTGTCTTTGGAACTGCTCTGGCTGACAATGGTCCATCTGTATCTATTACTTTGCATGTTGTTGTTAAGAGTAGAAAATATATATGCTATTATTACACCAATCTGCCCACTTTAAATGTAAACTAGATAGATCTAACATTTGTATGAAAATAATAATGCATTATAACTGTAATTATATCCAGTATAAGTCAAATAAATAAATTATAAATTACAATTACCCTTTAAAGTTGCTAGTCACACTATTTGCTTTAAAATTAATTGCAGGTGCTCCTGAATGTTTTATTACAGCCCCAAAGTTGTATATTTCAAAGAACAGTACAGATGATTCCTGTTTATTTGTTAAATTAGAGCTTTGTTGGTAAAATTACAGCTTAATTAATATTATGGGTACTGTATAACGAAATAGTTTACCTTGTGCATAATTTATTTCCACATGCATATCTCAGTACAGACCCATTACAGCTCTAAGGCAGCTAAAATAAAATATTCCTCCTTTGCTGGCATTTTTCTAAATAGCAGTTTCCTAAATCAATATTATTCACTTGGTATTTTTAAAAGCAGTGTATCTTAATAATTACACAGCATTAGAGTAGGCAATAATTTCCCTTGCTAAGCATATTAAATTTTGCAAACCATCAGTCAAATAGTTTGTTCTTCTTCAGAATTTGTAAGCAGAGAGTGAGTTTGGAACCATGTTACTTTGGTATAAATGTCACATATAGTTTAAGACTGTGTATGTGACTCCCTAAGCAAGCACAGTGCCATATATCTTTATTAGTTTCATTGGTCAGTGCAGTGACCAGTTGTTTATACTCATTACGCAAGACAAGGTGAACCATTTGGCACAGACCACAACCACAGCTAAAAACATATGACTTTGCAGAAAGTAAAAATTGTAGAAAAGGCTGCACATGGTGCTGTGTATACGTACTACCAGAATAACATTATTTAATTATCTGAATGCTGTTTCAGGCTTCCAGTTTCTCAGATATGCCAAGGCAAATCTTTTTTTGCTTGATTTTTAAATAATTATAATTATTAATAATAATAATTTCATGACTGTTCATCACTAAAGATTTCTGAGAAAAGAAATGTCTTAGTTAAGCCAATGGAATAATAATCCACAAGCTAGATGGATACTATGTTTTTTTGAAAGCATTACACATAAACCACTATCATTGGGTTTTTTCCCCTTCACAAGACATAGTTCCTTACTCAGTGACTGGAATGTAATCAAGTTGGTGATATATTAAAGCAAATTCATTAAAACAAATTACAGATTCAGCTATTTTTTTTCTTGCATTATTTTGATTACTGTATCTTGTACTGCCACGTATATGCATTTCTTTCATCACACAGATATAAACAATTTGTCTCTAAAAGGAGAAAATATTTATTTTTTCCCACATCCATCTTTACTGCAATCTCAAGATAATGCAAAATATATTCTAAAATGTTCTTGCTGAAATAAGACAGCATACCTGTGCGCAGGTGTTAAGAATACGGAGGGCAAAGATCAGAATAAGGAATTAAGAATGTATAAACACAGTTTCCTCTCTGAAAATCCCTGATAAACCAGTCCTGATATTTAAAAGAATACATATTCCATGCCAGCTGACACATGTTCACTGATAGGCACAAGGATGGAAGCAAATCTGGTAATAGTCATGTTTTGGGGATTTTCCTTCCTGATGTTGAAAACAAGAAAATTAACTGCAGGCAAGACTAAGAGTATACAGTACATACTATTGTGTCTGAGGTAACCTCCTCATGATATGAGGAGCAAGAGACAAGAGTCTGGAGAAGACAATAGGAAGAAAAAACAGAAGGCCAAAATAAGCCAGGATTGGAGAGAAAAATTAACAGATAAGATGGAGATGAAGATTTAATAGTGCATGACAGCACTCAAGAGTGAAGTCTGGGGACAAACACTATGCAATTCAGGGGATACAGCAACTCTCTAGACGCTTGCAATAGAGTCAGTGGATTTAGGCTTAAGACATGTGTAAGTAAAGGGTTTCCCCAAAAATACTATAACATCACACCACAGAACCAGCAATAGTTATCTACAGAAGAACTGAAGCCTCACCTTGTCACAATATACTAGCTCAAGCGTCCTATAAAATTGAAAGAAAATCTGAATGCAGCAAAGATAAAAACACTCAGCATGCTGAAAAGTTAGCAACCATGTTTTCAGGAAAGAAATGTCAAGAGTGCAAATACTGATATATCAGGTCGATTCACTCACCAAACCTTCTTTCAGGTATTGACAGATAGCTGAAATGTACACCTTACTATGAAGGCCTAAATACAGTTCCAAATCCTTTTAAAATCTGATATTGATTACCGACCACGATCTCAACCAAAACATGTGTTTGTTTACTAGACAAACAAAAAAATAAAATTAAAAAAAACCACACAGAAAATAGACCAGAAATGAGAGAACTCATCTGACCATGGAGAATGCCTTTGTATGCCCATTTGTTGGCTCCAGTCAAGCCAGAGACAGTGATTGTACCTGCAGTCTAGTACTTTTAGTGGAAACGTCAACTTAGCAAAATTTCCACTAATAACATCTAAAGTAAAATAGTCAATCTTCTAGTTTCTGTAGAAAAGTAACTAGCACAAATTTCTTATTAATTCAAGGGCTTGGCAATCACTGGCCCAAACCATTAGTGACAGGATGTCTTAAACCATTGTGGAAATTGGTTTTCTTCCTGTGGAGGAATTTTAATCATCCCATGTTAGCATAACTAAGGTGACCACAGAAACCAAGTTTTTAAAACCAGCCTCCCTAGAGGCTGTATTCCTAGTGGATGATATTAACAGCTTTACAAGCCTCAACCAACACAAAAAACTGCTCAAGATCCCACCTTCCTCTTTTGTGTTCACATGCAAACTGAGCAAACTAAGTTATTAGGGCTTCATACAGAAATATATTTCCACAGAGACATTAGCAAAATCGGGGTAGGGGGAAGACCTCACAAACAAATCACATTACTTATGTATAGCCAAAGTTTCACAAGAAGCTGTAGCCCAAGACGCTATGAGGCAGGTCTGTCAGAAGCATACTTGCTCTAAAAATCTGGGGCTCTTCATGGCAATTCTGCAAAAAGAAAAAAGATTTTGCACTGAAGATGGATTATGATAGCAAGAACTGTTTTCTTTCATAGAGCACTACTGGTTTGCAATCCTACAGCAGGAGCTTCATCTTCACCTGCTGGTTAGAAGTGCTTGGTTTAAAGTTTCAAACATTGAAAGTCTCTAAGAAAGTGATAGAAAACCCCACTTTTTTTACTATCCATTTCCTGAAGTTGTCTCTAAACTCCATGGGCATTCAAGCACTTTGACTTCTACAATCATGAGGATCAACATGCCATTTGATTCAGAGAGACAGATACTTATAACATCAAATATTATAAGCAATTAGTACCTTCTTCACTAGCCACCACTGACTGTGATATCCTTAGCTTTCAAGCTATTACTGCTTTATTATATGGGAGAAAATATAAATAGGAAGACCACTTGCTTGAGGATTGGAAGCTTTAACATTTTGTTCCTTTTGATCTGCACAAGTGTAGTTAGATCATACACCTGTGTTCATATTGTAATGTTCTAAAAGTCAAATTTCATCATTTCCTGTCATAGTTCACCCAGCAGGCAGCTAAAACAACCACACAGCTGTTTGCTCTCTCCTCACCTCAGTGGGATGGGGGAGAAAAATCAGGAAAAAAAGAAAAACTCATGGGTTGAGATAAAAGAACAGTTTAATATGACAGGAAAGGATAATAATAGAATATACAAAAAAAGTGATGCACAGTCCAATTGCTCACCATGCACCAGATAGTTCCCAAGCTGTGGTATAAACCCCAGCCAGCTTCCCCACGTTATATAGGAAACATAACATCATACGGTGTGGAATATCCCTTTGGGCAGTTGGGGTTAGCTGTCCTGGCTGCATCCCCTACCAGCTTCTTGTGCACTCCCAGCCTTCTCGCTGTCAGGGCAGTATGAGAAGCTGAAAAGTCCTTGACTTGGTGTGAACATTGCCCGGCAACAACTAAAACATCAGTGTGTTATCAACATTATTCCTACCCTAAATCCAAAACAGCACTGCACCCACAACTAGGAAGGAAATTAACTCTATCCCACCTGAAACCAGGGCATCTCCAAATATGTTATTTTTCTCCGTAGTAAAATGTAATCAACATTTGTACCTTTGCTATTACAAGCAACATGACTGAGTTTTCAAAGTATAAACCCTTGCTGAACCTGGGTTCCCAACCCATAAATGTTTAAATGCTATTATCAGTAGTGCTGCTTGTGTATTTTACACAGTATGTATTTGTGAAGCTTTTTTAGAACAACAAGCGTATATAACATTTTGAAAACAAACTTTTGATAGCTGCTTGACTGACTACATTTTAATCACGCTAGCCAGTATGAAGATTTTGGGATTTTTTTTTTCCTCCATCTGCTTTTGTTTTCATTAGGAGGGCACTTTTAAGGGAAGATTTTCATGTCAACTTATGCCTACGCAAGAAGCAGCCAAGGACGCAGCAGCTGCAGAGCCACGCCAACTTTAGACAAAATCTGTCTTTTTAAATGGGGGAGAAAGAACATCAAGATTTAAAAATGCCTCTTTTAAAGCATTTTGTAGATCGGTCTTCACATCTTGCTGATGACCCCCTGATTACAAGGTGCCCAAGTCCAGTCATCTACAGCATTATTCAAAAAAAAAAAAATTGTCTTAAGAAAGGCAGAGTGCATACCAAAGCTGCTAGTCAGTGAATATGTATTACAATTGTCTGACCTGTGTTCATGTCACCAGATAAGTGCTTACACACAGGTACAAACAGCCAGCTGAGATGTTTTTACCTTTGAGGAAGGGGAATTAAAAAGAAAGAAAGGAGGGGAAGGAAAAAAAAAAAAGAAAAAAAAAAAAGGAGTCAGGCAGACAGGCAGAAGGAGTACTATAGAAGGTCCTGTCCATACCCCCCCACACCCCCCACCGCTTTCCCTGGGCTGTGGTATGAAAAAACAATGGCTTTTCTGAGGCACTGTGCAGACAAGGCAGCTCTGAAAAAACTAATGGCCATGATTAATGACAATGGGCTAGAGGAGAGTTGGGACACAGCCGCCACATATATCATCCTTTCCCATCAGTCTCTGCTCCTCCCTGCCCCTCTTCCTCCTACCAGCAAGGCATTATAAAAATGTCTTATCTGCTTTCGACTTTTTTCTGAAATCACAGTACTGCTGAAAAAAGAAGGGGGGGGGGAAGAGAGAGAGAGAGAGACAAAGAGGCAATAGGGTGAACAAGAAAATGGCATGTAAAATAACTATAAGATATTCCAGGGGAAAATGCACGAGCTGTAATCATTCAAGATTTCAGCAACTTGACTCTTCACATGCTGAAGCCACATTTTCAAGGTCTTATCTGCCATATGGTTCCCTGTTTGGATGATTTATTAGGTGTAGAAAGCACACTGATAAATTTTACTGCATTTCCCTGAATAGGCAACCTATGGTGTCAATAACAAAGCTCAGGCCGCTTTAATGAAAACTGTAAGCACCAAAGGGTAACCATTTATTTATGAGTCACTACAGTATTACTAGGACAAAATTTATCTTCCCTTCTCACGCACTCTGCAGAAACCAAATCTGGTCAAAGAAACAGCGATCACATCCATATGTCAGTGACTTACTAACATGTCTCCTGCACACTCAGGGCTTGTATCCAAATAAACAGTTTCTATTTAATGATCGTTTTCTCTAATGCAAAAGATGCTCTTAAGTTTTAAAACTTTAAAAAGAATACATCGGTGACAACTTGCATATCTACAGTACATTACGCAGTGTTAATTTTCTATGGCCAAGCCAAAAAATAACACTTGTCAAAAATAAGAATAATCATTTCAGTGGTTTAAACTTTAGCTGTATAGGAATGGATCAGCAAAATTATTTTGGATAATCTTGGAAAAAAGGAAGCTGAAAACAAACAACAGCTTATAGATGCAAAAAAGTAGTGTTTACTGTTCCATCAAAGATTTTAGAGGATTAATAAACTGACACTTTGGTCTTAACTCAGAAACGATAACTTAAAATTTCTTATGTGTATCTCTTTTTTTCTTTCTTCTTTTTTTAAAAGCTTAATTTAAAATAACATATTGCACTTGCTTTTCTGTTTCATGCATCGAATATTACTTGCCTTATGCCCACAACCCAAGGCACTTAAAATACCAAAACAAAAATAAATAACAAAAAACCACAGAAGAAACCTGGAGCTTCTTACTGCTTATAACTACTATTTCAAAGGCAAACTGAAATTCTTTGTTATTCATCTTCCAAGAAAATTATCAATGATTCAGAACAAATCAAGACTGACAGGACTGCTTGTTTGTCTCCCTCACACACATAGGCCCCATTTCTCCCCTTTTAAAAACCAGCTGGCAAACCAAGTCATGCACTGCCATGCATCATTCGGTATGAATATCAAGATTTGCATAAATACAGGTGGTGAGGTTTTGGCTCCAATCACTGCGTACCATTTTTTCTAAAGATATGCAAAAGCATATATTAGTAATTGAATTGATTTTGATTTCGTTACATCACCTACATCACATCAACTACTGAAGTCTGAACCAAAAAGTGCCACACTTTCAAAAGGCCAACAGCTGCCACTGCATTCTTGAAAAAGCCTTATGTCACCTAGATACTTAACTGGTAGCTTCTAGACAGCAAACTACTGAAAACCTTGCCCTCAACATCCACCTTTAACTCAGATACATAACTTGTTATCGGTACACACGTGTCCTTTTTATTATAACTATAAACCTATAGTGTCAATGAACAGGTCTTGGCAGAAGTCCAACTGCAAACACAAGATTTTAGTCCTTGGGGGCACGGAGCACAACGTGTTTAAGAAGCTGGGCAGTTAAAAGACTGGCTTTCTACATGAGTTTTTAACCTTTGACTAGTGTTGCTCAAACATGGCTTTCCGTGCAAGTAAGTGAATGCCATGGTCCCGCTGCAGAGCGGAGAGCCACTCCAGCCTGGGTCAGGCTCTTTTACAAAGCCTGACCCTGAAGTGACAGGATACCATGTCATGACCAACATGCAAAGCACCAAGAATGACAGATTCTTTAATCAATATACAACACTTTCTGAATTAGCAAGCACCTTCTTTCTTGCTAATGAAAAATTTCCTAAGAAAATAATGCCCAAGTTACTACATAAGCCTTTTTTTCTCAGTATTAACACCTAAGCAGAAGCAAACCATGCACTCTGAAATCCTTGACAGAATCCATAACATGTATCAGCTTACTGCAGATAGGGTGTTCTTGTTCCCTTGTTGACAAAAAGAAATTGTTTTAGACTTCATGTTTAAGTAAGAGAGGGGATAAAGAAGGACGGACCTGACATATCTCAGTATTAAAATAATCCATCCTACATAGTCTTGCCACAGGTTCTTCTGTATTTTTTCCCCCAAAACACAGGGTTCAGCTCTACCGTTATATTTGATTAGCAGAAAACTGCCAGTAAATGCAGACCAATGTGAAGGTTTGGAGGCTCAGAGTGAAGACTGATGTGTCTTTTGTAGTCACTATCCAGCTCTACAGCACAGCTTTGAATTCAAGAGCTTTCATACACGCAATAAACCCGTCAGTCACCTGCATCCATATGCTGCCCATTTGCAAGAGCCTAACTGGAGTCTCCACATGCCTGCCTCCTTAGGGCAGTTCCCTAGAGCTGACCAAGTCCCTTATCCCACACAGCACACCGCTCCCACCAGTCACAGACACTGACCTAGGGAGCAGATTTATCTGTGAATGAAATAACCTTCTGTCGTAGCCTTTTCATAAGTCAGTTTTATGGAGTATGAAATGGAGTCCAACTTTTTTAGCCAAGAATCATTTTTATTTGGCTGTCCTCTGCTGATATTCTAGATTTTTCCTGAAAGTATTAAGAGTAAAAATGCATGCCAGACTACTAGATGTAAATTGGTGCCAGGATTCTAACCCGTCAGTTGCAATTGTCCATGCATATAATCTATTAGTCTTCTGTTTCTAAAAACACCCCACAATTTGCTCTCTTCACTCCCTCCAAAAATAAACCCTACACTGAGCCCAGTAATGATCTCCAGGACAATGATAGTTTTATAGTTAAGGGTGAAAAATGTCTCTAATACTGTGCTTACACTGAACACTCTTAAGGAGCAGGAACTGCACTTTTACCGTGTGTCTCCCAGAAGGAGGACTCCAATCCTTGTCAGAAATTCCACAATATCACCACACTAGTAATAGTACATCTCTATTTCTTCACAGCATCTATAGTCAAGAGTGGGAGAGAGAAAGGGTAGTCTCTCTGAAAAGGTGCCTATAATTTAGTTTGATTTTTTTTATTATTTTTTTTTCCTCTACAATACCTGTCCGGTTTAGTAATATGCTCAGTTCCCATAAATTCCCATAAATAAACCAGCAGCTCAACAGCACCTTTACACAGAAACACATGTAGTTATGAACATTTTCAAAATACTCTGCCAAGAGATACACCAGCATACACATTTTTAAAGCAAGTAAGTTCATTGTTACAACAGTATAACCCATCACATATAAGTCCTGTGAGCTTATCTATGAGCCTATTTTGTAAAATTAGGAGAAGACAGCACGATGCCACAGCTGCAAGTGGTCCTTCCACCCACTGTTAGAGTACAACTTGCTTCAGCTCCACTTTGAATCAGAATTATGATGAAACTGAATTATAGTTTTCTCCCGACACACACATTCACGCTATTCACCATAGACTGTTGGGGTGTCAAATCTGCATAATCACTGTATATTATTTTTCAATAACCATAAAGCAGGCAAATCACCATGCTGCCTGACATCCATTAGCCAGTAAGTGTACAAAGTTCTTCCCATTTTTCATGCAGTGGTTATTTCCCTACAGCTGAACTATAAATACACTTTTCCTAAATGTTTGTAGTTACTTAGAGCATGTAATACTCCTTCTTGCCTTCATTCTCAACTTAACATACTTGATGATAGGTATACCAAAAATATTACAGTCATGAAAAGAAGTCTACAGAGTCTACATAAATACTATGATTTCGGTTCTGGTGTTTGGGGCAAGCCCACTGCCCAACATACACAATCTATAATGGAGATACTCCCTAGAGAAGAGAAGACCGCAGGGTAACACAGAAATTAAGATTTTAAAGAAGAGATGGAATAGACAAACTCATTTCTATTATACAGAAGTAACTGATATCATATTCCATAACCAGTATGTGGTATTTATTGCATCATTTAAAATGGGGGGGGACAGGGGACGGACCCCACACAAAGGGGCTCAAAGACTAAGGAAAGAAAGTCGAAAGAGACTGTCTTCATTTAAATGCTGAGATTTTTGACAGTTGAAGTCTTGCTCCTGTTCACTTAAAGTATTGTTCTTTTCATCACTAGTCATTTCAATTTAATTTCACTCACCTTCATGTTTGGGATCTGAAATGAGCAAATATAAGTCTAAATTCATCTCTGGCCTCAGAGTTTACACAGATCAAAACAGTTATAGTACTGTATTCAAGCTATCTTACAATCACGTTTAAAATCAACAGCAGACCAAAACACACATTTAGTACTTCTTTAATGGTTATACAAATTTTAATTAAGAATAGGAAAATAATATCTGTTTTTAAAATATCTTTTTGAAGAGTTTATAAGCAGTCTAAAGAATTCAATTCAAGTTGAGCACACCAGGAATTGTATAAACTTTGATTGCGTAAACTTGCTAGTAAAGCCTATGTCATACAGTTTTCTTTTGTACAGAGCTAGACTACTATATACTTGAAATCTAACTACCCATCATAAACACCTTCAGTATGTTTGAAATAACCTATCGGACAACATTGTTCACACACCGACATCCTGGCTTGATTTATGAAAGATCAAAGGCTGTAGTGGATAAGTATTAAGAGGTACATGTTTTATAGAATGAATAACTTTACTCATTCTCAATATTTATTAAGTTTTTTACAACAAATTGCCTGGCTCTCAAGAACAGTCTCATAAAAAGAGTGAAAAGCACTTCTATCCCAAGCCTTCTGAAGACTTTCAAAAAAAGTTGGAAACACTTTTGAAACTATAAATTTAAACACTTCTAGAATTTTAAGAGTAGTACTAGTCTGAATTTATCTCATACATCCATTTATGCTAAATGGTCAATGGCAGCATAGAAACACAGAAAAGATAATCATCTGACAGAGCCTTTTTCCTTTGATTTTGAGCCTTTAGATAAACTGAGGATTCTCCAGTAAATATATTTTCCACATGAAGTTGGTTCTGTGGAAGACTAAAACCTTGGATGTTATACAGGCTAAACTACAATGAACTCTAGGCACTGAAATATAGTTGCTTTTGTCATTATCAATTACCTTCTAAGTCTAACAGAATTTCAATTACAAAAAGAAAAGGCAGCTAGCCAGAACAAAGGTTGTCTATACTTAATCTTAAAAACCAGTGGCAACTTTCACGACCACGATCATTCCATCACCAGAGCAGTCCACAGGCCAGAGAGAGGCCTTCAGAGAGCTTTCTGCTGTTGACCTGGAGCAATGCACTTCCCAGCACAGCTAAGACCACTAACAAGATTGCGTTTCAGGACTGGCAGCATGGGAGAAGAAGGAAAAGGAGGAGGAACATAGTTCATTCTCCTTCTATTCCACAGCCATCTGTGATCCTTACAATAAGATTTTTTTGCCCTATATACAGTAAAAATATAGCTCCTTTGAGCCGCCATGGAGGCATCACTGTACCATGGAAGAGAGTACAGAGCCAGTTCTACACTACTTGTAAAGAGCTCGGTTTCTTGAAAGAGAGAGTGTGAGGCAGAAGAGCCACAGGTCTGATTTGGATAGGTTGCCTTGAACAGGAGCCAGGAAAAAAAAAATACAGGCAGATAAACCAGTATGTAGACAGCCAGCTCACAAAAAGTCGTCTTCCTCTCAAATGAGGTAGAATATATACCATATTGTGCTGTATCAGATCCCATAAAAACATTGTCTAACATTCACTGAATGGAAGTAGAAACTAGGTTTCATATAAAATATCCCAAAACTGAAGTGTATTAAGCAGCCATTTAAGAGTAACAAGTATAGAAGATGCTACTGAGCGGGGTGAGGGCTGCGGTATAACAGTATTTCAGAAGATTGAGTTTCATGGGCTAGAATAATAAAGAAGTGAGAGAGAAGAACTCCATACAAAGAACTGGCTGTAATGCCTCAAAAATATGCTTGTACATCAAATATTCTTGAAATCTTCATGTTTTAAATTGAGACCATACATCAAGAATGACCTGACTGCAAGTCATATGGATTTCAAATATGGACTTCCGAATTCTAGGAATCAGAAAACACAATCATTAAAGCCTGAATAGATAAATCTTGTTACTCACAGGATTCCAAATTTTTCTTGGATGTATTTGCCAATTGATTGTCTGACTTCTTGCAAACATGGGTATTGTCTTTGGTTACTTCTTTCTCAGCTTTTCAGCTACTTAGAAAGGAACTAAAATACAAGCTCTGTGCAAGAAACTTATTCACTGTGTTGGGTAGAGTTTTACACTGGGTATTTTCTGAGGTATATTTCTTGGAGAGGCTACTGAAAAAGAGGCACTAGCAGTGTCTTTGCCACTGTCAGCCTCACAGGTAGGATGTTTCTGTCCAGAGAACAAGCAATGAGGTTTTTAAAATTATTCTGCTTTTTAAATTAAACTACAGAGTTTAGGCTATGTATTATGTGGCGAGCTGAGGGTCGGCCTCTTCTCGCAGATAACTAGTGACAGGACAAGGGGAAATGGCTGCAAGTTGCGCCAGGGAAGGTTCAGGTTGGAGATGAGGAGAAAATTCTTCTCGGAAAGGGTGGTCGGGCATTGGAACGGGTTGCCCAGGGAGGTGGTGGAGTCACCATCCCTGAGGGTGTTTAAGGAAAGGTTAGATGTGGTACTTAGGGACATGGTTTAGTGGGTAATAGGTGGGGGGGGATGGTTGGACTAGATGATCCTTGAGGTCACTTCCAACCTTAATGATTCTATTCTATTCTATTCTATTCTATTCTAAACCTGCTGCACTCCTGTCCTTCATATGAGTTTGTTGGGTTTGATCTTTTTTCTTCTTTTACTTGACTTCTCACAAAGGAGGATGAGACAGGAGAAGAAACAGCCTCTTGCAATTGTGCAATGGGGGGAAAAAACAACTAAAACTTCAAAATCCAAAGGTATCATTCTAGATTTCCACATTGTCAGGTCCCTAAAGCCCTGGGTAAGTCAAAACATCCATCAACCAGTAAGACAGAAGTTCAGATATCTTCAAAATAACAGGATGGTGTAACGCAGGAAACGATCAATGTCATCATCTTATTTGTATTGTAATTCTTTACATAAATACATGATAGAAAAATAGATTTCTATACAAGTCATATCATTCCCTCAGTTCAAGAAAACAAAACTTTCTTGGATTGAGAGGGTCAAGGACATACACCAATAGAAAGATTTATTTATGGCGGTTTCAATAAAACTGAACAGCACAGGTGCTTATTTTACCACATCTCTCTGTTAAAGGCAAGTTAGCAAGTCTGAAAACAAGCTTTGCTATCAGCTCCTCTCCAAGTGGCCTTTAGGTTTCAGTTTTCCTGTTTGCTGTGTTATTTGCTGACCATTTCCTGCTCTTCACAGACCAAACTACCCAGCATAACATAAACACTAAATGTCAGGGCTATACAACAGACTTAATTGGATGTCATTGACACCACACCTCACTTTGTATACTGGTAATTCAGAGCAATACTGTGCCTAATGTCAACAGAAAAGAAAAAAAAAAAAAAGAAATCAAAGCAGTTCCTCTGGGAGGGAAAGATGGAGACAGCTGGGAAGTGAAAAGCAAACATTTTTCATAGAAAAGGAGCCACTTCTATTCTACTTCTAGTGAAGTTCTAAGAAAAGATAAAATTAGACTCAGTTAACAGACAATTGAACCTCAAATGAAATCTCCGTAGCTACCATCTACAAATACTTTCCTTCAGTGTTATAACAAAATGCTGCACATACCTCCAAAAATACAAACAAAACCATGTTTCAGTTAAAGGATGAACATTCTGCAAAAAGATCCTAGTTTGGTGGTTTGGGTTTTTTCCCCCTCCTGGTGTTTCTCCTGGTATTGCAGTCTTTTTTATTTATACAAATGTATAAAAAACTCATTTTTGGACACTGATAGGCTAAGAAACTCTGATATCATGTCAATACTTTAGGGAACTGACATTTGACAAAAGACATGTTTCCAAAAATACAACCAACAGAATCATAAAACCCACACACATTCCAAAATTATAATATTTGCAGGTTTCCTTCACCTTCATCATTACCTTTTTATAGAATCTTTTCACAGTTAGCTCATGTCTAGCCACTTCCTTCATTAAAAAAACTCAGTAGTAATTTTATTAAAAATTTACATTTTGTATTGTATTGATCAGTATTATATAACTCTGTATTAATTCAGCTTTTTTTTCATATGTTATAAAGCAACTTGCATTCACTGCTCAACTACTTTCCTTTTAGCTGCACTCACAGTGGAAACAATTTAGAAGTTCCTCTTACGCTATTTTATTTCTCTTAAAAACAGAGATTACTTTTCCACACTTTAATGAAACATAATTGAAGGGGGAAAAACCCAACCCTCTGTATAGAGTCTGATCACAGAATGTCGTAGACAGTATTATCAAATTTCTCAAAGTATGAAAAACAATCCCAAGTCACCGGAAAACAATTGTAAGGCTTCAAAACTGTAGAAGTATCTTCATTACATTTACCCCCATTTAACTTGGTTTGTAATGGAAGCACATTGACACATACCATAGTTCATTATCAGTTATTCTTGAAACACTCTAAACTGGTGATTTACTCAAAAATACTTTCTTATTGAAAAGGTGAACTATATTGCCTTTTAATAATATCACTTATAGTGTTTCACAAGTGAACAAATTTATTCAATGATCACTATTATATACTGTACTAGTATAAAACTTCCAAGTCTTATTCAGAAATTGCAGACATTAATTCTTTTAAATAGTCATTACTATTAAAAAAAAAAAATGAACAATCAATGGCTGCAGAAATATGAATCTGCATTTTCAAGAATGTTTGGAAACATTAGTTATAATTAGCAAAACAAGTATTGTCCCCATGACAGCCTTTCTTTACAAACCTTTGAATGTTTGACAAGAAAAGGTCGTGTTTTGTAAAATCCTGGAAAGGTCATTCAATAACAAATCACATGAATGAAATCACAAGAGTTCAAGGAGGTTAACAGAAACACCACAGGCATTAAAGCCTGTTTTCAAGGTAAACAAGGTAAAAGAAAAACAGTCTGCCTCAGCTCTGGAAAAAGGAAAAAGCAAGTAGTCTCTAATTTGCTACACACTGTAATTTTAAGACATTTTCTCTGCACTTGGCGATTTAACACTACATATTATTTCTCATGTTCAATGCATTTAGGGAAGGATTAACAGATAACAGAGCCAAAACATTTAAACATCTCTTCAAATACTCTGTGTTGACCTTAGTAGATTTTTCCCCCTTAATCTTGTGACCAGACACTTAAAAAAACCCAAAACTTAACCTCCATCTCAACTAAATCTCAATCTTAGATCTCAAAACTTCACTGCTTGAAACTCTGCCAGCCTTTCAGCTAAACACTTTGACCTGCTTGTGACCTCCTATTTCCAGGTCTATTTTCTTCTTTACCAAAAGAACACAACATTTTTCACAGGCAGGAATAACAAAGAGTTGTTTATATAGGGTAATTTAACTACAGGATCAGTGGAGGGAGCAGTGTGATGTATTTGATCCACAGACCAAGAAAAAAAGCATTGCTCACCAGTGTTAGAGAAAAGCCTATTGAATAGTTTTCCTGGGGCAAGCCAGCAAATTGGGGTTCTTTTCATGTATAGGCATAGAAAGAACTAATTCAGGAATGATCCTGGGTCTCTGTCTCCACAGGGTGTTAAAGCCCTGCCTTGCTGCAGTTCTGAAGTTTTAAAGTTCCATTATCCCAGGGGAGAAAGGCAGTACTTATTTACATAAACTCAACATTATTCAATAGAATTGGCTACACAGGGGGAAATCTCTTCCAATACAAAGAATTTAGAATTACCAACTATGCTTAGTTTATCATCATTACACTTGTGTTTTCATTTATGACAGGCTATTTGCAAACTGTAATTTATTATGAACCTCTTCATGAGATTAATTTAACAGGATCAGACCTGTGGACCACCTAAAGTTTACACATTGACTGGCAGCAGCAAGTCTCACAGGAGAGGAAAAGTGCACTGTGGCAGCACAGCGGACTGTCTCCCAGAAAGATACTATTCTAACCCTTAATAAAGATTCAGGAATTTAAACTTGGCTTTATCAGTTCAAGAAAGCCTGAAAGCATTAAAATTTCATACCAATATCATTAGATACTTCTCTGCGATGTGTGTCTCCCCCTTTCAGGTCTACGTAATACCAATAGGTATTCCATTGTAAATGCAGGTACCAACAACATAGACAAAGAAATGAGTTTAAACAATTTATTTTTTTTTTGTACCAAATAAGCTAGATAGTAGAACTCGCAAATCCAAGCAGCTTGGGTGTCCCATCACCCAATCTGAATAACCAAGCTGAATATTGTATTCCATACTAGGAGAAGGCCACAGTTGCACTAGGTTCATCCCTACTTAGCAGAAACAACAGACAGCATTAGCTACTCCCAGTATAAAGTAAAAAAGCTTGACTTTTTAGCCACCTGCAGACAAAGGAAAGCTGGCTGACCTCCGTGCACCACCCAAGCTAGTCATCAAGCATTACAGAAAGACTGCAGCTCACAACAGAAATGCTTACTTGTTGAAGTTTCTGCTCAGCCAACAGCATGCTAAACTGTTTTAGGGAAAGTGATCCAGCAGAAAACCAAAACTACTAAGAAACAAATAAGTAAATACGACTGGTTTTCAGTTACAGCATTCCCCTCAACTGACTTTTCATGCCACAGCACTACCACTTCTCCCAGAGAGCAAACAGATGAAGAGCAAGATCAATGCAGCCTGTGTGCACTTCAGACCATGGTGCTTTGGTTCTGCCCTTCTAAACAGGTATATTCCTCTACAATAGCAGGATCCTCTCTAATATCTTGCTCCAAACCCTTTCCAGGAAAGGAGGCAGAACGGCTGCTGTGGGAAGCACAGAATCCTCATCAGCTGTTTGATAGTCAAGGAGTCGGTATCACATTTGGACACCCATGTGAGCCTAACAGCATGACAACTGTCAGCAGACACAGCGTTACCAATACAGAAACAGAACCCTGAAAATTATTTCCAGGTGAAATCAAGGCAGTCAAGGCTGCATTTCCTCTTTTACAAGAAGCATGCATACCTTCAAAGGAATTAAGAAGCAAAATAATCATGAGTATTCCAAAGACCATACTAATTAGCATAAGTTTTGTGCTGCGTAAGTTTTTGTATCCACAAGTACACGGGCAGAGTATGCAAACGAATACATTTTATCAGGAAAAAAAATATAACATTGTTTCCTACAAGACCATGAAAATTGTATCTAGCTTATACCTGGTTCTCAGTCCATGTTCACACAATCTAGTTTTTCATCTTATTTCAGCCCTACTCACATGCTGTCAGAACATCTTTTGCTTTTCACTATAGGACAACACAAGACTTTTGACCCATGTGTGACCAAATTTTCCTATTTTCGTATGTGACTGTTTCACACTGTGGACCTTATGTAATTCTTTAGAAGCCTTTTAGGAACTGTGCAGGAAGTATTCTCCGACATATGGTCCAGAGCTAAGACATTACAGTGTCATCATTATTTCTCCTTTCAGGGTTCATGCCTTACCTTTTCCTACAGGCTGCAGCTTTGCCTTTTTATTTTGAAGAGCTCAAAAAGAACTAATCTAGAAACGTTGCTTGTCCATTTGTGCTATTGTTTCTTTAAAAAGCTGTACAGTTTGTACTATGACTGATCAAAATTACTATCAGAAACAAGACACCTCATTTTGTCTTTCTTGCCAACTATTTTAGCTTATTTGCCATGAGCACAGGGTATAATTAATATCACACAGGAGCCAGCATTGTCATTTTTCAAATCATTTCCCTGGAAATGTTCTACACCTCTTAATGGCCCTGCTAATGCTGTAGCTGTCATGTTTTGGACAGCTGCGCTTTTACAAGACAAACTCAGCTGCGCCATGCGCCTCTCAGTAGACTTTTTAGCTCAACGGCTCAGAGGCCATGAATGCCAGCTGGTAACGGCTATATGGAAATCTTTGATTAATTTTTTTACCTCTAGACGCTGACTGTTGCTCAAATGTCACCTTCCCAGTTTCCATCCCTAGCCAGTACTTTTTCCCCCTCCCAGTACTGCCTGATGGATGAAGAATCAACTGAATGGGCCAAAAATCTTATGACTAATTAAAGCAAATGTCCAGATGTGGAGAGAACACAAAGTCTGGAGAGGGGCCAGGTCACACACATGAAATGCTTGATTGTTCAAGAGATGGAGCTCTTAATGATATTTACCAGGCTAGAGTTAACATCTACTGATATAGCTACCCTGACGAGTAAGGTGACATGACAGGAATTACGCTATGTAAGGCTTTATTGTCACAGCTCACAGTCAAACAAAGTGTGTAGCCTTGATCAAATGAAAACTTCCCATGTAGGTGCTGCACAGATATTACAAAGTGATTAAGAAACTCACTCAGATTTTACGCTGGTTTACTCCAGAAATTATTGGAAGCCGACAAGATGAACAAATTAGTACTGTTCAGCAGTCATCTGGTGGGGTAGGGTGGTTTGAATTTAACAATTGATCCTGCTTACGAAGCAATATTAAGCATCTTCTTACTGAGTCCAAGAACCAGAGAATGCGATCAATAAACCAACCTAACATATTGTAATTTCTAATACATGCAAGTACATCAAACGTTCATTTCTACTACTCTCCCATTTTAATTTCATGTTCATTAATGATCTTCAGTCAGAGAAAGAAGACTGCAAAGCTTCTTTTCACATTGTGTCTGAAAAATACTACATAAAGTTGTGTTCATCGGCTCAACAGCAGCAGTTCTCCCACTTGAAACCAGCCAGGCCAGGAAAGTGACACGAACAGGATGCTGCTAAACATGCACAACTCAAAAAACACACACTATATTCTCTTCTGCATGATTTGCTGCCATTTAAAAGACAATAAACAGCAACTTTAGATTGCTAACAACATGTCATTTAAGGTTTGCTGTTGCTCAACATCAAGAAAAATCAATGCCAGCTCTACAGGGGCAGAAAACCCAGAGAAGTGAGCTCCATTTCAGGTCTGTTTGAACTCATTTCCTTTCTCCATGGTTGCCCCCTTGTACACCCCCTCAGGCATCCCCTCACAGCAGGCATGACAGCTTGACACATTGACAGCTTGCACTGAATGACAACTGATTTGTACAAATTTCAAGCCTTATAAATCTACCTGTCACAACAACAACATAAAAGAGCTTGGACCCAGCAGGTAACTCAGAAAAAGCTTCCCCTGACAGCATTTTCTGAAAAGCAATGGCTTGCCTCCTGCCAAAAATTCCAACTATCATCCTTGTATAACTTTGAATAAAAATTCAGGGCCCATTTTCTTGCCAACAGGCTACCAATCGTCTTATTTAAAGATTAAAAAGAGTGAACAAGAAAAAAAAAAAGCCATCCACAGAATTTCATTTTATACTGATATGAAAGTAGTACCACCTGCTATGGCAGGATTACCACACCATTTTTCTCTACAGTGCTCAGACAGAGTAAATGAGCAAGGCTTTTTACGGTATTTAAACAATATCCCAGATTGCAATGCTGTTATGCATCCATTACATTGGAGCTGTTAGTCAATGCCACTCTTGCTGATAGAAGTTCAAGAGTTTGGGGTTTTTTATTTTACTTTGGGAGGCTGTTTTGTTTTATTTTTTTCTTGCTGAGTTGTTAGAAAGCAAAATTGCAATTTCAGAAACCAGTAAGGCTTTTCAAGCTACATTTTGCTGTCCAGCTCTGGTGGAAATCCACATAGACATTAGCTGAAATGCTAAGTGTTCGGTGTTTCCATAAGCAGCATTATACAAGAGAAAGGCACAGCATTTCATGATTAACCTTACAAAGGAATCTATGATTCTATGAATACAGTAATTCTGCAAAGGTCTTTCCGAAAGGAGTTCATACCAAAATAGTTTCGAAACCCTGCAAGATGACTCCACAAAGATGATGAAACTGATATGATGTTTAAAATGATGCAGTTTTAAAGTATTCTGAGAACTCCCCACAAGACCATCTTCCAAGTACGACAGGAGATGTTATAGGAAGTACCAAATCAGCTCTATTTAAACCTAAAAAAAAATCATATTAATTAAATTATAATTGTGATTAGGGACAGAAAAAGTTTTTTGTGGTGTTTTATTTAAGCGAAAATGTTCAGCAGCTTGCAATCATAGTTTAAAAAGATTCAAAAATAAGAGCTTTCTACTAAGCTGCAAGATAAAACAACCAATGAAGAATACAGAATAATTTGTATAAACTATAAATTCAGCCAATAAGACCTCAAACAAATAGCTTTCTTTCCTTTTTACTAAGGTATTACTGGAAATTTTAATTGTTGAAGTCACTTTGCACACATACCAAGCTAATAATCAGTGCAAATTATAATAGCACAAGTTGAGTGGTATTTCACATTTGTAGCTATCATGCTCTCTCTGCCTTTGCTACATAACCTTAGATATTGAAAATTCCAGCTTTTCCATACTTCGCTGAAAAGTACATCATTTCCTTTCTGTGATGATTTAGTGCAGAAAGTAGGAACACTCTTACGCAGAATGTTCTAACAAACCAATAATAATAACTAAAAAACCAAACAAAAACCCCAACAACACAGCAGCACATCCTCACACTCTCTCAGCACTCATGTGAACAGTGAGGAGTTGCCTTATGTGTGCTTAAGAGGTGGGAGAAAAAAAGGAATATACAACGCATGTGAGAAATTCCTAGCACTGAGAAAGCGTTTGAATTAAAAATTAATATACAACCAAAATGTTTTTCTAACAGGCAACTTTTCAAGAAAGCTAACAACCTAGCTTCACTGATGTTTCCAGTGAAGTTGTGACTTTCATTTCTGTTCCTGTGGACCACTCTGATAGTGCAAAATGATAAGAAAGAAATTTAAGTAGGCTATTGAAGACTTCCCATTGAGGGATAGGAACAAACACCTACATAAAACAGAATTACCACATATCACGGGGTTTTCAAAACAGGTACCTTCAAATAGGTAACAAAGCTTCAGCATGTTGCTTCCTGAAGACATCAGCCAAGATAAACTAGTTATGGTATAGAGTATATGTCTCAAAACTACTTGCACTGGCCTGTTCCCCAAAAGCAGGAAAAGACAAGCTGGTTCCACGGCTCCCATAGTGACCATTACCCCTGTGCAAAAGGACTAAGGTAGTTACCTGAAGATAAACAACAGTTAACTAGATATTATGGTAGTAAGTTAGTACTCCAGTTTGACCATCTTGGCTGGATGTCTTGGAAACAAAGGATGCACATTGTCTTTTCCCAGTCATATTATTATTATTATTATTATTATTATTATTATTATTATTATTATTATTATTATTATTATTATTTTCTTCAAGTTTTCATTTACTCTTGACATTCTTAAACACAGAACAACATCACTTTTATAGTATATGAAGTAATACATGTAGTAACTGTCATAAAATGACATTCACTGGAAGAGGGGTTCTAAAGCTGCTGAAGCACCACACCAACACCTGAACCATCACTGAGGAAGGACAAAACAGAGCACTTGTCTGCAGGAGACAAACCAATTTCTTACATTTGGAGAGCAAAGGCTTGAATCTTAGCATTGCTGGAGTTGCCTGCTCTCCCAGATTTGGTAACCATAACTACTACTTTGATTATTTTTCTTCCCCCTTATGCCAATTCCACAGCATATACAGGCCTTGCTTAACATACATGACCACAACGGGGCCCCCAGGAGAACATGTATTATTTCTCAGAAAATTAATTGGGGCAGAGAGGAGGGAAGAGACAGATACACACAGTCCTCCACTTGTAAATCCTTTCTATGTGTAGAAATACAACAAACCAGAAGTCTTAACTTCCTTGCATATAGGGCCAGAACTTGTTACTGATAGAAAAGGGCTGCTAAATAGTATAAATACAACCTGTGAGGGGCAAGTTCTAACACTGTCTAGGATTTTGTTCCTTGGACCTGTGGAAGTCAGTACATTTTTGCCACTTAGAACCTTCTGTGTTATTTGTAACTGTCAGTGGGAGGGAAATCTGTAATTGTTAAGAGGGAAAGAGCCTGTGCAAATTCTTCCCAGTGCAAAGTGAACAGTCAATCACTTTTATAAGGACAGGAACAACTGAAACTATCCATTCGTATACTTTCCTTTAGTCAACAATATTACCTTTAGTAATCTGGGGAATGTGCATCCATAAATTACAGAAAGTGTTATTGCATTGCTGAATAAACAGCAACATTTCCATCAGCAGCAGTGGCAGCCCCACAAAGGTATAACAAACAGACTCAATCATTTTCTTGTCAAGCTTTGCAATGACTGCAGAGTTTACTGCTGGAGATAATGTTGCTTTCCTCAGCATTGTGTGCCAAACTGCAAACTGCTTATTAAAACAAAACCTCTTTTTCTGAGCAGCATGAGTTGGATAATCACTTATTGCACTCAAGAAAAAACAGGTTTGATGCCCAGAGGTGGTTAGCAATCAGGCATATGCATTAACATTTGGTTTGTAAAAACTGGTTAAAAAAAATAAGTGATCTAAAAAAGAATTATGAGAACCAGTGCCCCAGGTTGATCGCTTTCCCTGTTAGTATATTGTTACTGATAAAATGTTTCAAAATACTCTAATATGGCACTAAGAGAGAAATTAGCAAAGAAAGACAGGAATGAAATAGAAATCACCTCTTCCAAATCAGATATCTT
Source organism: Psophia crepitans (assembly GCA_013399095.1). Taxonomy (NCBI): domain Eukaryota; kingdom Metazoa; phylum Chordata; class Aves; order Gruiformes; family Psophiidae; genus Psophia; species Psophia crepitans. The sequence continues at coordinate 518,718 of VWZZ01002489.1, forward strand.
CTCTTTAAAAAATGCTTTTTAAGAGGAACAACTAGATTGCATCTTTGCATTCCAGGTACAGGTGGCGACTCGCTTTTCAGAAAAGGAAAAAAAAAAAGTAAACTTAAAAACTAGTCAACTGTGTCAGAGATACCGCTGAAGCACAAATCTATTATTACCATCCAAAGAAACAGCTTGGCATAACTAAGCCGACCAATACTCCTGAAAAACCCAGTTCAATTTTCTTCGCTTAAAACAGATTGACAACCATTTTACTTGGTTGAATAACAGGAAAGTCTGAGACACAAATGAGCAAGCTCTGCCATGTCAAGAAAACACTGCTGTAAACCAAGCCATTATTCTTGACTTCAGAATGGCTCCCTTTTTTCCTCTTTTCATTTTCTTAATGATTAGAGATATATTAATATAAAGGTAACCAGACAGCCTTCTCTCTGCTATGCTGGCACTCCTGATTTCCTTCTAACACTGAGCTATCAGCTGCTCAACAAAACTGCAACATCCAAATAATGGAGATTTCAAGACTGTTACACCTTTGAGCAGAGTACTGTGAGTCTCTAAAGTCACACACACAAAAAAAAGGAAGTTAAGAGGATGACAGTGGTATTTGCCAGTGATCTTTAGCAAGCTCATGAACACAATTAATGCCCATGTTGTATCCAAAAAAAGAAGAAAGCAACGGTAGCCAAGTTCTGGGACCCAGCAGATGGAGAAGTTATTCTCAGGGTGGGAAGTTCCGAACTTACAAAAACTTCTTCCCCTGTACTCAGCTCTGGTGAGGCCGCACCTGGAGTACTGTGTCCAGTGTTGGGCCCCTCAATACAAGAAGGATATTGAGCTGCTGGAGCGTGTCCAGAGAAAGGCAACAAAACTTGTGAAGGGACTGGAAAACAAATCTTATGAGGAGCGGCTGAGGGAACTGGCGTTGGTTAGCCTGGAGAAGAGGAGGCTGAGGGGAGACTTGATCACTCTCTACGACTACCTGAAATGAGGTTGTAGTGAGGAGGGTGTCAGTCTCTTCTCCCAAGTAGCAAGCAACAGGCCGAGAGGGAACGGCCTCAAGTTGCGTCAGGGGAGGTTTAGGTTGGATATTAGGAAAAACTTCTTCACAGAAGAGTGGTGAGGCATTGGAACAGACTGCCCAGAGAGGTGGCTGAATCGCCGTCCCTGGAGATGTTCAAAAAAACACATAGACATGGCACTCCAGGACATGGTCTAGCAGGCATGGTGGTTTTAGGTTGACAGTTGGACTTGATGATCTCAGAGGTCCTTTCCAACCTTAGTGATTCTATGATTCTTTGATTCTACAAAAGTTTGAGTAGTTTTTTCAAGAGTAGTTATCTGACCTGCAAACCTAAACTCTAATGCAGTCAGATTTGTTTTCTGTGGAGAACAGTCATCCTGACTCTAATTAGACATAAAAAGTCAGTATTTGTATCAGTTATATCTTAAAATTATTTTGATCTAAAGGAGGGTTAAATCATGCCAATCTGCACAGCTGTGCATCTGTTCACATTCGTACAACCTGAGTGATTGCATCAATGTAAGCCCCTAGGAAAAAGTCTCCAAGTCAATTTAGAGTATGATGATAAATATTAAGATGTTTTAACTTGGTCAACTGAAAAATCATGGCAACATTCTTATCAGATCTCCTTGTCAAATGGGATTAGTGTCGATGAAACAGACAGTTAAATGCATTCATAAAATACCTTTGTAGCTATTAATATTTGAAAACCATTGAAAATAACAATTCATTTCCTTCTCCCATCTACTCTTGAAAGACCATAAAGTAAATTAAACTTCCATGCCAGAGCAGTGAAATAAGAAAAATGTCAACCCATCTCCAAGACAAACTGCCTCTTTCATTACGTTTGTGTTTATCCCTTTCCTCTCCTAGTCTTAATTTTTTTGTCCTCCTTAGGCCTCAGTCTTCTCTCCCCTACTCTTTCACCAGAATCACATCTATGGAGCTATCTGCTTTAATAGGTGTATTTCTCTTCCAGGTTCTGCCCAGAAATGAATGCGCTATCTCCCAGACCCAAAATAAACTCTTTGATATTATTTTGTTCATTTCCTTTCACACCTCCTTACTCTTACAGTCTTGTACTTCTCGCCACTCTCTAGCCCTCTCAAGTATTCATATACCGAAATTATCTATAGGTTTTTCCATTTTTCCCATTCCTACTCCTTTCTATAACCCCCAGACACCTCCTTCCATTCACACTCATTTCCCACTCTTTCACTCCAAAAGCAATTGTTTTTATGTACCAATACCCAGACAAGCATCACAACAAGGAAAAGATGCTAACTGAGAAACAATAACTCAAAATCATCAATCCTAGCAGAAACTTCCATAAAAAAAAGAAATTTTTCATATTGGTACAACTACTGATGAACACACTTTTTCAAAGTAAGCAAGTGTTCCACATATAAAAGGAACCATTGCACTGTAATACACCTGAATCACTAACACACATAAATAAATGCAATAATACATCCATTCTTTTATCTTTAACTAACACCACCATATTCAGCAATTACATATGCAGAAAGAGATGATTCAGTTAATCTGCAAGTTACCCTGCAGAGCACTAGGTGTATGATCTGCTACCCAAAGGTTCCAGAGTGTCCCTTAATTTCCATCATTATCTACTGACATGCCCAAATGATTCTTTGGCTACTTGTTAATAAAAGAATCAGAAGGTGCTAATCTCATTATCGCCTTGTCAGCAGTTCCTGTCAGAGCGTTGTTGCCCATTAATCGCCTGCTGCTGCAGTCAATCAGGATCCTGCCACGCACTCCCCCTACATGTTTATTCTTTTACCTGTTAAGATAGGAGCTAACCAAAGTGTCACAGCACACTACATTGACTAGCACCACATTATAGAAATAATTATTTACCTTCCTCTATAGCATCACAGATGTGATTGCATAGTTCAAAACTGTTTAGCTAGGCTGATGCTCCACACCTTCAGCTCCATCTTCCTAATTTATTACTTGGTTTACAGTCATGCTAATGCAGCCAGGGAAATAATTGCCACCATATGAAAAACCCCAAGAGAATTCCTATGCCCAGGCAGAAAACTGCCACTCACTGTTGAAACTGAAGAGTGCATATTTATTCCTACTACTTCAAACGGTAGGCATAATTTATTCGACGAAACACATTGTGAACCTAACTTGGAGTTTATGTATCCCAAAACACTATTCTCACTATGTGCTGACAGAAATTTCAGAGACAGATACCTATGATCATCCAAAACTTCCCTCAGATTCATGTATAAAAAAAAAAAATATCTAATTATTTGTCAGACTTTAGGAGTAAGCCAATATATGAAATTCATATAAATGACACTAGTATTCCCAATTAATGAAAAAGATGATAAACAATGATAAACACTAAATAGGATAATGCCACAAAAATAAAAAATGCCGACAAAATAAGTGGGAGGCAGAATCAAAATAGTGTGTGAAAAGATAGAACAACAACCTGTCAAACATATCCCTGTCTCACTAGGATTATTTATATACTACTGTTTTCAAAAACAGGTGCATAAAATTCAGGTATATAATGTCCATTTAATAGATCAAGCATGGTTCAGCCCACCATATTACAATTAGGACAGAAAACTCTGAGTACCCCTTTCTGCAGTCACCCAGTAGCAGCTTTTCACTAGAACTATAAGTCTGTAAAATCAAAGAGAATTTGTCCAAAGAGAATTATCCAAAAACTGTGTGGCTCCATCCTCTGTCCATAAGTCTTGAAAGAGAAAAATTAACCCTCTGAGACTGAAATTAGCTCTCTGCACTAGGAAAATCCTTTTTTGGGGGAAAAGGGAAAAAAAGCAGTCCAAACCAGAGATTCAAAAAAAGCAAATCAGTATTTTATTCTATTCACAACAGATAGCAACTCGTTCTTCTTTCCAAAAACCATTTACTGCTCTTCACATAAATATGTAGCTACAAAAAGCCATAAGACAGACCTGAGATGTGATTTGACCAAGAGAAGGTGAAGTATCGTATTTCTCAACTGGTGGAGATTCAAAGCTAGCTCCAGAAACTATGCCCAACATATTAACAAAAATTCATCTGTGTCTACTGACCACAGAACTCTACCTCTGTGATCTGAATTTTTCCATGCCCTATGCAACAGACACTACAAAAATATAGCGCTCTGTGCCCTGTCTTTTTAACTATTTTGGGGAGATCCCTACCACCCTTTAAAGCTGCCATCCTAGGAACCATGAAATCACTCCAACTCTAATGGAGTTGTAGGACACAAGGAACCTATGCAGAGGAAACAGATTCAGATGCCATTTGTGGTATTGGCTCTGAAGTTATCTAAAAAATCAATACCATTGTAAAGTGTTCTCTGCAATATGATTCATGGGAAAGGCTCTCAAGTAAATGGGTATCCTAAATAGTTTGGAAGTATCTTTACAACTTATTCCCAACCTGAACAGCATATAAAGAGTATGGCCATGTACACGTAGAACCAAATCTTCTCTAGATCACAAAACGCAAATTGCCCTTTAATCAACAAAACCCTTCAGTATCAGAATCTGAGAGATGACTTCCATTACTTTCTCCTCTCCTTCTATTAGACAATTTTGATTAGACAATCAGCATAATCTGTATTTAGATGCCAAAAAGTTAACAACTTAGTTAGATTTTGGGGTTGTTTGGGTGTGGTTTTTTTCCCCCAAAATAATCCTTTCGTCCATTATTTAGAGCAACTGAATGGTGTGGAAGCTCACCAGTCTACGCTTTTTCTATTGAATGTCAATGTAATATTTTGGCCCAGCCCTAAGGTATCCACCAAATCTAAATGAAAAACATGGAAGCAAGTGATAAATTGGCTAAGTGGAAACAGGGGAAGAAATGTTATTTAGAAAAAGGAATTACATTCACACCTCAGTCCAGGCATTCCATGTTTGCCATAATACCACTACATAGTTGAGTAGCACAAGATTGTGAAAGTGAAATTGTTTTGGCTGAGCTGACAGTAATAAGGTTGATATGAATCATAGAACCATTTAGCATGAACTATATTATAATATTCAGTTTAATCATGTTAAGTGAAGAGGGAGTGAGAAGTAGGGTAAAAGGAATATACAAGCAATTTACTTACAGGCACTTTTAACAACTTTATTTAAGCTTGTTTTATCTGCATAAAGAATATCCCAATATGCTTGTTAAGTGAAATGAAAATGGAAAGTGTTTCAAGTAGCATAAAGACATTAAAGAATGCCTTAAAGTGTATGAAAATTTTACATCAGCTCTTATTACAGTTGATTGTTGAACTGACAAGGGGGAAAAATGTATCTCAGGTTTCCCTACACTTGTACATTAATAAGCACTTTTTAAGCACCATCTGCAAAGAAACTGAAATACTTCAATTCTGAAAGAACAGCTCTAACTCTGTCTCTACTAATAATGAATCACATCAAGATATATTTTTATTTTAGAGAAAGAAAAGACCTCTCCTGATCTTGTTATTCCAATTTATTTTGCAAAAGTAGATGAATGTACACCCACTGATTTTATGCCAGGCAGTCAAGGGGACTGATTTTTACTTTAAGTTTTGTGTAATTAAATGCAGCTTCTTCAAAGTGCAACAACTAGACTTTTTTGGTGGCAATTCATAAGAGTCAGGATCAGCTTTAAAAGTAAACTAGGCCTCTCCAGATTTGGTGATAGTTTCCTATTTTATTTCAAGTTACTTGCAGAGAGAAAGACGGTTTTTGGCTCAAAACTTAGCCATCCACATGTGACCAGGTTTTTCAGATACCACATTTGTCATGTGTAAGATTTGTGTCTTCGTTGGTTTTTAACCTTCTGAAACTAGAACCTCGGATGTATTGTTCAACCCTAAATGACTAAAGGGACTGAAAACATTCAGACCCCTACCAAAACCAACTCCTGGTAGCAAAGCAGATGTACAGCATTTATAGCACCTGAAATGAACCCTTTAACCAATGTGTTGAAAGAGAATGCAAGCCCTTATGACTAGATAGGGTTCATATAAATGCTTACATTTTCAGAGTACACAAAAAATACCATATAAAAAAATACCTAGTCCCAAAAAGAGTTCTGCAGCCTACAACACATCTCCCAGCTCCTCTTCTGGCCTGTTTGATTAGGATTTAGCGTATGCTGACAGATTATCTTTGGAAAGGCCCCTGGCTGTGCCAAAAAGAACAAGTTAAGCAAAGGATTAACCAATACACTCTCACTAATGCAGTCAAACTGTCACCAGGATCAAAGACTTTCACAAGAGACAGAAAGCAATTTAGGCAAGTGTCCCTCCATGAATTAATGCAAAATATACTACAGCAATCACACCATGCCTGAATGAAAGAATATACTGCTCTGCTTTCACTTCTTTGGAAGAAAAAAAAAGATCTTTGTATTTAAATCAGACTGCTTATTCTCTAAGCAAATACTTCCATCTTCTCAGCACTTCTACTGAGACAAAAGACATTGTAAGAAAATCCAAATACAGCATTCATACAATGGGAAAGCATTAAAATAAGAAAATTCAACTCAAACAAAACAGGTCTGCAGAGCTCATTGTCATTGAAGTAACTGGGACTATAACTACTTCATCCTACACTGTATTTTTTCAGTATCAAGTGACTCGGTAAAATTAACAATCATGATTCAGGAGACAAGTAGTCCCAGAAATCCCACTTAAATTTTGTGCAAAGCTTGTCATTTTTATTAGGTGCTGTGTGATCGACATTAAGAATGAAACTGAAAAAACATTTATGCCAAAAAAATCGCAGAAACATCCATAATACAAGGAAAAGGAAACTGATAATTATACTTCAAAACAGCACATTGGAGTCAATACCATTCAAAAACGTCCTGGGAAACAAATAATTATACAGACATAAGGCAACTAATGTTACTAGTGTTCCTCGCTAAAAAGTTTGTTGACTAATGTATCAACATACTGATAATTTAGATCTGATTTCAGATATATCTCCTAACGAAGTCTGATTTTCAGATATATCTCCTAACGAAGTCAACCATATTTAAAAAAGAAAAAAACTGTGATGCTCTGCGCGTACCACTGAGAGGGGTGTAAATACTGAGATTTAGTGCCAAATTCTAAAAGCTACAGAATCCAAACTGAAGAGAGATTAAGTCTATCTTGGAAGCCACCTTGCAGTTACACTGCTACTTTCTTCAAATGAAAATATCCTCTCTCCCAAAGTTGTAGAAAAAACTAGGTCAGTGGTTTCTAGCATGGGAAGTACAGTAGATAAAGCTATGACTGGTACTTTTGAGAACTGGTTTTAAGTTTACTACCAGGTTTGCCTAATAGCCTGTCTCTCATATGCCCATAGTAAATTCTTCTTACTACGATTTCTCCTTGATTCTTGGTAGTACCTGTAATACAGCCTGGACTTGTGTGTCTAATATAGATACATGTTGTGTATATAATAGTATCTTATGAAATATATGATAAAACAGTACAGCCTCTACAAAACGTGTAATTAGTCCAACACAACAAAGTGCACTGATATATGAATAACTTGCTTAAAAATGAACAAAACTGTGCAATTTTAAACCACAAATAAAACAGGAAGGAAGTTAAGCCACTTTGAAGAAATATTAAAGATTTTATAGGGGAAAAAAACCCAAAATTATATATAATGCCTGCAAGCACTGCCAACACTCCATATAACAAGGGACATAATACATCCATAAAGCTCATGGTTTTAACACAGTGAAAACAAAGTAGGAGTCAATGCATTACTAAACATAGCCTCTCTGCCTGGATGACGCCATTGTAACAACCTGGCAAGAACTTGCACCAACAGCTGTCTTAGCTACTCCACTCCAACCTCTCATTGTCATGGTTATTCTGTACCAGCCTTCACCTCAAGCCAGACTGAACGCGCTCCCACGCATCCTAAGATAAGGCATTTAGCTTAGAATGTGAGAATTCAAAGCCCCAACGTTCCCAACCATCATTTTAGCGCTTGCCTAATATAAACAAGGCACTACATTTTTCCAGTATGCTGTTTTAGAAAAAGCAAGCTGAACAACCAAGAATAAACGAGGCACGAGGTATAAGGCTGTGGCGCAAAGCCCATCCCATCTGTCGGTGTTAGGAACTGAGGAGGTTGCAACAGTATTTGATGGACTCATCTTGCACTGAGTCTTCAACATTTATACAATATGCCAACATCTAAAAAAATATTATCTCAGCTTCATATCCTACTAATTCCACCTTTCCAGCTTACACAGAACAAAAGGGAACAATAATACCTCTTATTCTAATGTCGTCTTCAGCTGTAGATTCAATTTCTTCCTTTTGTGGCAAGAGGTTCTTATAAACAGACTATTTAATGGTGGATTAAAGCAATGAGAGAACACAGAGTAACACCACAGTAAATAGACCAGTGCTACATTTGTATGTGGACAAAAATATTAGAGAAAGTGTGGAAGAAGGTATTAATAACATTAGGAAGAACTACCTATTACCCATCCATTCCCTTGTCTTCCAAGCAATACCTCATTCTGTTCTTTGCATTTCTATGTTTGTTAAACTGTTATTGTTTCCTCATTCTTTTTTGTCCTGTAAACCTATTACTAGCTAGTCTGCAACATTATGAAGCTCAATACTGATCCAAGAAGAATTTTGAAAAGTTCGTAATATGGCAACCTGCTCATGAAAAACCTCAACAAAGAACTTCACTAATTAATGGTAAAAGCCCCTGACAACCACTCTCTAGAGAAGCGTTTGTCCTCAGAATGCTTTAAGGAAAATATACAGTATTTCATCACTATGTTTAAACTTCTTATAAGATATAGCATGATTAATGGAGAAAAAATAAATATTAAAAGTCTTACCATGTGCCAAATTAAGAAGAGCACTTGATAAAATAGGCACTTCTTCTTGTGAGTAATTTGAAAGAATAACTGTTTTTCATTACAACCTCAGCTCCCAGCAGGTCATACATAAACCAAGCCAGCTGCAGTTCAAACAAAGGTCTGTCCAAAGGATGGGCTCAAGGTGCGGATAAATTATTATTGCAAAACCAGTGCCAAGGTTTACTCTCCCTTCTGCTTTCCTCATTTTAATGAATTGGGCTTGACCCCAAAACTTGATTATTTTTAATACCCTAGTTTCATTTTTGTTCTGTATTTTTCCACCTTATTACAAATAGAGATTGATTTACTACAATCAAAGCAAGTCAAAGCTCTAGGAATATCCTCTAAAACTGTTCACATGATCCCTGAAGTTTATAGAAGCTTATGAGTAAGCTACATGACTCATCAGGTATACGGTGAACAATTCATCTTACTTTAAAGCTACATATTTGAGGAAGAAAGTAAGTTCTTTCTTGACTATCTACAGCAGTATGTTCCTAATTTTTTTCTGTTCACAATTTTCAACCTATTCTCTACAGTTACAAAAAAAGGTGAAGTTAACTCAATTTGAGGGAGACAAAGGGGTTTAAAAAACAAAAAAAAAAGGTCAAGTATATGGCCCACCATGCCTTAGGTAAAAGCATTTAAAGTTAGCTCTCTGTAACAAGACCACAGGATCAGATCCCTGATGTTATGATGACTTTGTGCAAGAACATCTTCACTGGTTCCAGTGGCATTTACGGGCAGATCACCTGAATTTCTCTGCAGTCTCTCACAGATTTTGGAGTTAACGAGCAACAAACTTATGAATTTACCTTCCAATTTTCTTACCTTCGCTAAAGAACATAAGACAACCTTTAGAGTTCTTTATTCCAAAACACCGTGGAGCATCTAACTAGATGCCATATAGTCAGCATAAGTATTCTACCACGTGCATACAACTTATTCTCACAGCTAAGAACTTTGCATTCTTACCGCTTTTTATTTGCAGTTGAAAGTTATCAAACCATCCACCCTTAACACCTATGGAAACGTACCTTAATCTTCTTAGAGCTTTGCATGCATTAATGAAAGTGCCAGCCATTATAGCAGTAGATGTTCAGTTTTTATAAACTTAAAATTGTGGTTACAGTTTCCCGTAGCCTTAGCTTACTGCAGTTCTTTTGATGTTAGTGCCTGGTGAGAAACTTTGTTTAGACAGCTATAGGGTGGAGCTGCCAGGCTTTTAACTATGCCAGAGAACACAGACCACCATAGAGTAGCACACAGGGGTTCTTATATCAGAATTAGTAAAATCCTGTCCCTAACCAGAGTGTAAATCCAGAACTGCTATTATAGATCATCCAGGACATTACATCTTCCAATCATAGTTTACAGACAAAATGACATTCCAGGAGGAAAAAAAAAAAGAGGAAAATAAAAGAAAAAAAAAAACCAAACAACACGTTAGTTTCAAAATATAAGAGAGTTGAAACACAGTGGGAGAGTTTAAAATCTCAAATAAATTAGGTCTCATTTCAACCTATGCAGAATAAGTAATAGCTCTGAGTCCCCCTCTGGGGACTTGGATTCATCCAAGATATAAATCTGAGTACAAGTCAGCACTCAGTCTATAAAAATCAGAGAGAGATGAAAGCAATTAAACATAAAATGTGGCATTTTGGGTCACTTCTAAGTGCAAGGAAGAGGAAAAAAACCTACGCATAATTTTCAAAACATTTGAAATCCTATAGAAATAGTGAAACACTACATTGTGGTATTCTAAAGTAATATCTCTTGTTTATAACCATATAAATTTAGTCCCCTGGCACTACTGGGCTTATATAATAGAAGAGAGTTATTTTAACAGTGCCCTGTTAAAAAAAGAAGCAACTCATTTTCAACTCATTTTCTCCAGTGGGAGGGATGTGTGGCCTCATGTGAGAAAGGGAACATGCCTAAGTTATTACTGTAGGAAAGCAATCTGTCAAAGCCTGGTCGTTTTGGCATGGTGAATACCACTGGTGAGATCAGAGAGTCAGATCCTGCTTGCAATTACTGCTAAAGGACCTTGGATACAGGCAGCCTGCTATCAATTATTCCCCTGGCCTCAGACACTTGGACTTGTCAAGTTCCCAGTGTCTTCTGTTTTGTAACAGTAAGAAAAAGGGCTTCCCGTGATCGGTTCTTGGAAGTTTCTCACGTGTTGTGTCACTCCGAAGCATCATTAACAATTCAATTAAAATTTCACAGCACATGTTAGCATATTCAGGTTTTTGTCTGCTAAAATAAGGTCCAAGACAGATAAAGCAGATTCCATCTCAAAATCTTGACTTTAAAAGTTATGCTTTCATATGTAGATTATCAAACATGACACTGCCTGCCACCTCAGTGAAACAGTGTGTTTGATGTCCCCACTCTACTAATAGTACAAAGAAAAAATGGTTTAACTAGAAAAGAGAACACTTGCAAGATGTAACTTCCTGAATCATTTGTTTAGTTCGGTATAATAGCAATTTTATGTTTTTTTATAAAGTCTCACCAGTCTATACTGAAGTTGATTTTATTTTTAGAAACACTTAAGTATTAAATTACAGGTTTTGTTTTATTAGTTTACTTTCCTGTGTGAGATTTTCTTGAAAGATTAGCTCCAGATGTAACGTGTAAATGGAAATTAAATTAATCTAAAAGGTATATTACACGAGTTTTCCTAGATATGGCCGCAAAAAAAAAAGACATACTGTTTACTCACATAGTTTACTCATATTTCATGGGCCCCTCTGTAATTTTTCTTCAATTATACAATGTAAAAAAAAAAATAACATCTTAAGGTTTTCAGTAAAATTGGAAAGAAGGTTCAGTCTTAAGCCTTCTAAGGCAGCTTTTTCTCTAAACCATCAATAGGTTTAGTCATGCAAGGAGAAGATTCTTTAAACTTACCAAAGACTTTGTTTAAAGCCCAAGAAAATGTGGACTGTCAGCATCCTTTGTGTTGTTTTGCAGCTTAAACCCATTCCCCAGTACACTGGTGACCCTCTACCCCAATTCTCTAGTTTCTCTCTGACATCAGACTCAAGATTATTGTTAGACTTTCTTCTAGGCAAAAAGAAGATTAGAAGCCCAGCTGCAACAGCTGCCTGACAGGAAAGGGGGTAGAAAAACTACCGGATAGATACAAAAAGTTTAACCACCATATTACCAAATAATTTTCTTCCACACGCCAACAGCCAGCATTGACCATCATCCCCATGGCTTGAGAAGTAAAGGCTGCAAGAAATGGGGGCACCTCCCCTCCCAGTGTCAAAACAGGAGTTGACAGTTCAAGGCAAAAATGATTTGCATGTAAATCCTGATCAAAAGCAAGCTTGCACCCTGAAGTTGTCAAGTTTTGCTACCAGTCTGACACTTAAATGGGCTATAGCAAAACTTGATTTAAACTGAGGAGAAAAAAAACATGGCAACTCAATTACCCCCTTGCAGATCAGATCTGGCAGTTCAGGTCAAACTTTTCACCCTGCCATTTCTCAATACCTGATGCCTTAAACAAACAATATGTATTCCTCCTACAACCCTAGATGAAAATACATTTCCCATGGCTCCCTACTGTGTCTTTAAAAGTGAATGAAAAAAAAAAGAAAAAAAAAGTTTGAAATATTGTGCAAAGTCTTGGGTTTTCTTCTTTTTTTTTTTATTATCTCCTGATCAAAATAGTTTAAATTAGGGAAGAAAAAATTCTTTTATGCAAATATATCTGCCTTAGAGATGTCTAGTGTACATTATCTTCTAGAAGAATTCATTTGCTTTTGCAAAAGTCCTTTCCCATTAAATATGTGAAGCCATACTACACTGAAATAATGTTTGTCTAGCATCACAGAATAGAGAACTACTTTGATCTGCCCAAAGGATGTTAAAAAATTTTTTTAAAGCATGAAATTTTGTGAAAATTGGAGAAAGATTTATATGGTTCAGTCAGTTGGTACAATGACAGGGAAACCTCCATAGTATTACAGAAATAAAAGCCAAAGATTTTCTAGGATCTAATTCTTAGAGTAGTTCCATCATTTATCCAGTCAATTCACGCGATTCCTTCTTAACAGGTTTCTCTAGAAGTACTCAACAGTTTTAACATCTGCTACTGATTTGTTTTGTGTCCCTGTACTGGTTCCTCTTTGATGTTACCATGTCCAGAGTAGCAAACGAGACCATCTTCCCTGGTTATTTTCAAAATAACTTTGTTTATTCATTGCCATTAAAATAAGATATCTGAGATACACTTCAGACACTGGTTTGCAGGCAAAAACAATCAAAAAGAGAGACACCAGTGGATTCCCTAGAGATTACTTAGAATTAGGGAAGCCCTTAACATGATCCCATCTTTCACAAAAAGTCATCCATTTTACTAGTACATATTAGGTGAACTGCAAAAATATGTTCACCACACTATCGCACACCATCCAGAACTAAACACTGTATGCACAGACCCACTCAGCCTCTCTACCTCAGCTGTGTAGTTGACTTCAGTTAGAATGGGAGGAGAATATAACATACCAAAATGCCTTCTTTATGCTGATTTGAAAACACTATCAGTATTCATGATCACATCACAACTGACTCTCTCTCCTCAAACACTCAGATCACACTACACCACAATCACATATTATGCCCTGGCCTGAGCAAAGTGATAAAATCTGACCTCCTGCTTTAAGCAATAGGAACACTCTGGGCAAAGCTTTCACAATGCTATGCTTTCAACCTGTGCAATTCCTACAACCGTACAAACGAAGTTTCATCTTGGCCATTTCATGAGCAAATCTGTTACCTAGCTGTGCAAAATCCGGTAACATCCATTGCTTGCACCACAATGAAACAGAAACCTGAAGAATGTTTTGGAGAAGATGACTGCACACAATAAAAACAAGTGTGTTACTACAGGTCGCTAAGTCCATTACTACTGCATTTCTAAATAAAACATAGACTCAAATAGTGGTTGGCACAACTGAGTATAATGCTAACACTCCTTCCATATCAAGTTTAACAAAAAAAAAAGTGAAGGAAAAAATAGCAATAAGAAGATTAATTTCAGGACAGCTATCTTTATTATTTTCATGACAGGACAGTATAAGAATTATACACAATAAGTTTTTTGCTTTTTACCCCAGAGGAAGGAAAAATATTCAGTTTACAGAGTTACTGTTATGGACAAACTGATAGTTTTGTATGTTACTATAAATGTCTGACCTTAACACAATATTCATGAAGGACTTTAAAACTTCATTTGATTAGAAAGCTGGCAAGTATTTACAGCATTATTGCTTAGATTGTAAGTTCTTTGCAGCAAAGATTTTTTTGTTCTGAGTTGTAAAAGACACTGTCAAAACAATGTCCTGCTGCAACAGTGACAACAATTTTACATACTCCCAGAGTAACTGCAGAAATTATTTCAGGAGAATTTGAAATTGTGCCATTCTTCTTTCTACAAGTCTAGTTCAGACTACACCTGAAATTAAAATCATTTCTTTAGTGACTCAATCTGAAGTATTCAAAATAGAGTTACCTCGAGAGTTTGGTCTCAGATTCTAACTTCAGTTAAATAATGCCATCTTCACTTGGCCTCACCTTTAATTCTGTAGTTGTAATAAGACTTTAAAAGCATCATGTATGCACTCCAAAGCAAACCTAAATTATAGAAGTCTAACTAAGCTACTACACCATTATGATTGGGAGGAAAAAAAAAAAAAAAGCCCAAAACTTTCTTCAAAAAAATCCTAGGAAACCTTGGGTGTAATGTTAAGCCATTCAGAATCCACAGACTGCAAGTAACTTGGCATAAAATCTATCTACATTTGAATTTTTCAACAACTACTCTGACTTCTATACCTGAAAAGCTGCAGTTTTGGGTTTTTTAAATAATTTCCATTTAAATATTGCCTTGCTAGAGAAGACAGCAGGACAATTTTCCCTCCCACTTTTTTTTTTTTAAGAAGTTTAAAACATAGGGACACAAATTATTTTCAAACTTTTGTCTGCTAACACACTCGCTCATTCAGCAATTCAGTCAACAGTGTGGGGATACACGTTTTGATTTTATTAGAATTCAGAGTTGTTCCCTCTTGGACTACTTGTAAAGTGAGCAACAGGAATTTGGTTGTCCCTCCACGGGAGTGGACACTGTACACTCATCTGGAAGGCAAAGGCTGCGCTGACACAGGGAACTGCTCCCTTACAGCAGTTCTGGGCTGAGCTAACACCCCTGCAACGTGCAGGGAGTAACAACGGAACAACTCTCGCTAACCCACTGAAAGCTTACACCGGGATGAGATGTCCCTGACTTGCCAACAGCTTTACAATATCAGGTATTAGGTCCTAAACTAGGAGGTGCTGCAGGCTGGATGTAAAGAAGTAGGAAAGGAGCTCATTAGTATTCTATCCTTTCAAGGAAGAGGAGTGATTTTTCGCTGTGGTTCACTTCTAGCCCAACACAGAAGCAGTTAACGCACAGGTCACCTCATCACCAAGGAAAGACACAGTTTGGTGGATGGAAATTGTGTACTTCATCACTGCAGTCTAGTCCTGCAGAGTAATGATATGCATTTAGAGACCTGAGCTATATGCAAGTTAACATAATACAAGCAGATTCTCAGCAGTTTTATATAGTCTGAATTCAGCGTAAATCAACGGTAACTCACCTCTATAAAGATTAAAGCCTTCTTTACACTGAACATACACAGCAGATACCACAGTATTTGCAGATACCCTTATACTACCCTAATAAAAACAGGGCCATCCTACCCTAAGGAGCTCATATTTTAAAATAGTATTACGTGTTTTCAGTTCTTTGATATGAAAGTGAAAAGTGACATTTCCACTGCTATTATACCACGTTTAATTTGGCACACATGGAATAAGAAAGAAGACAAGACACACGCTATTGCCCAGTTCCCACAGTGCACAAGATATCAGCAGAGTAGCACTAACAAGAAAAACTCTTCCTAGCTTTAACCACCTGTTCTGTTTCCACAGACAAATGCTCCTATCGTAAGACAACAGTCCATCTCCAATGAGGTCATGAGTATTAGAGTTTTCATTTAGATTTTACAAATGTACTGCCATAGATGTTTAAAATCTGCACAGTATCATTCCACAATAAATCAGTCTGACAGCTTTATGAATTTTCAAAAAGAAAAAAAAATCACCTCTATAAAGTTCAAAATGTCAGAGAAGGAAAAGCTCTGAAAACAATGCCAACATATTTTTAAGAAAAGCACATGCACTTGGCTCATGGAGTTCTCTGCTAACATCGATCAATAAACGCAGAGCCTGCCTTCTACTTCTACTCACCGGAGAGAGTTGCGGTCGGCGTACCACGCTAGTGCACCCACCCAGCCCTTGCCTGTGGAAAGTGAGCCTTGCCCAACCTGCCCCCCACCACTTCTTTCATTTTTTTATGCCTGAAGATTACTTAAGATCTCACTGACCATAAGTACATTTTCTTTCTTCAAGGCTCAGAGAGTCTAGGTTAGGTTTTCTTAGTATCACCCTTATAAATTCAAAGGTCCCCCTATTTCTGCTCAGAGCTAAATCAGATTTACAACAACTGTCAAAGCATAGGATGACAGATAAATTAATCTTCCCTTCATGAGTTTACGTCTGAGGCATCTGGGCTGCTGATCTGGCCCTAACAAGCACAGGGTCTCTACAAGCTGTCGTTTAAAGCTGATGCTTTCATGACTAGAGATGAATTATTCTGTCATGAGAATCTATTTATTCAGGAGTTAGAAGGTGGGGTTTTGGCTGCAGGGTAGGATGATTTCATGGGTTAAGATCCCCTTGAAGTGTCGGTTTAAATCTTGTTCTGGAGTTGACTATACTTGGAATTTTTAGGACATTTACAGAAAAGGAAAAAGCCTTTTTCTTCCACAAAGTTGTTATATTTTCCTCAAGCCTGACATCAGTAAAGGGTCATTCTCTCCGTACAGCGGCTGATTATTAATTCCCTTTCTCTGACTAAGGTTGATTACCTAGACATTAATAAATCAATATTTTTACAAAAGGTTTGAGGATTCATTTCACAACATTTCCTGCCACGCAACAGCCTGCTATGAAATAACAACCTGTTGCAACCTGCCAGGATGTTTCCTTTTGGAGACAGGCACGGTTGGGTGAGGGAGCCAGGAAACCCATGCTCCGCCTGTGGGAAAGACTCATTTCAGGCCCTGCTGCTGGACACTGACGCAGCAGAAACAATGGCAGTCCTTGGGCAAAGCAGGCAGGGAGAAGCTTCCGTGTACTCCAGCTCAGGTCAGCGACCTGCAGGGAAAATGAGGCCATCAAGAAGTCAGCTAAGGATCTATAAACTAAACGAGAGGATAAGCTAGTGAATACTGCAAGACATTGGCTGGCAAGCTTCAGTACAGCATAAAAGACAAATTCCACACTGAATCTTCTGGGTGTTTAACCAGTTGACTCAATACTCATACAGATTCCTACGCAATGGTATCTAATCATTACCTGACTGGTTTTCACCATCCAAATACGGAATGCCACATGGGGGATTTCACAGAAGTGGTGGGCTTAGTCTAATAAACAACTGAATAGCCAGGGTTCAATGCTGTGCCAAGGGCACAGATCCAAGCCAAGCTATCATCAGGCTGGTTAAAGAAGCCATTAAGTGGTAAAAGAAAATAACCAATATATGAAATAGATTCATACCTATCTAGGTTTCAAAATAATTTTGGGCACCATAATGTTGTAAAGACAGGAAAGATTAATACATTTAAAGAAAAACAATAGTAATGTTTTTGCATCAAAGCAGCGATAAGAAATATTTTGGGTGGGAAGAATGATAAACCAAAACAACCTTCCTTTTCAAGGAATCATTTTCAAGAGTTGAAGAGTAATAAAAAAAAAATCAACTCTCTTCTCAGTAGATAACCCAGTCGCAGGCAAGAAAGAGCTGATTTTCAGTAAGCACTAAGAGGTGGTATTCAAATGCTAACACGGAAACAGAGACAATCTAGAAGAAACTCTGTTATTGTTGATATTTGATTTGTCACTTTCTCCATGCTCCTTTCTAAAGCATAAGCCTTCTTTACAGAAGCTTTTATTTTTAGGACAATATCCTTTTAGTTATATTCTCTTTTACACATACATTCATCATTAAAATGTCGCTATTGCTCTCTTATTATTGAGAAAAGAGAATATTCTTTAAAAGGTTTGAAAACACACCCAGAAGCCGATCTATGTTAAAACTATCACTCTTCAGAGAAGACATTCTAGTCTTCCTTTTCAAGGTGTCATTGTCAGCCATGAAACATGCAGAGGAGTCCACGTTGGCATTGTGTCTTCCTTTGACATTTCCTTAACACCTGCACTCTCTGCTGTGCGATGTTTTCCCAAGCCTCCCTTCTGTCTTTGTAAGGGATGGCAGAGGTGTGGGAGAGCGAATTCCACAGAATTTGAAGGTAACAAACATAAACATTGCAGAGACTAAATCTCTTACTTAGGCTACAACTATTTTAAACACAAGACAATTTTAAAACATTTAAAATACAAAATGCAAATGTTTGTTTACAAGAGAATTCATTTTCTACTAAACACCACTTCCCATTGACCTTAATCACCCCATCTCACTACCCAAATCCCATTTGCATTTTCAGTTCTAGGAATTCAGTCATCCCATACCTTTGTATTTCTCTTATTGCTTCAAGAGAGATTTCGGCAAAACTATGCACAGGAGTAGGACAAAACATTTGTAAAACCTCTCTTCTGTTTATAGACAACGTAACTGCTTTTGGAAGCGTTAATTAAAAAATCTAGCACTTGGGTGCTATAAAGTTGATCGAACTGCCTTTGCAAAAAGAAGTCTCGTGTCACTCAAACCAGACCTCTAAATTTAGTTTGCCTCCGAATGTGTCAGACAAAACATTTTGTTCTTCTGAAGGTTTAAATATAAGCCAACACAAAAATCAAAAGGACCATTCCGTTGGGATTAGCATCAATATAAGTTAACACTTAAAACCACAAAGCAGAGTAAGCAGATCTTAGCAAAAAAAAATAAATGCATCAACCCAATTATTTTTAACGTAACTTCTAATAAGCACAGAAAACTAATGTAAGATCTATAAGATGTTAAGGAAAGAGAGATCAGTCTGTGGTATTTATGACTTTAGTCATTCTTTCTCAAAACAACAGACGAAATAAAATGTATGACATTCCCAAAGAGGGAGTTTCTACTGTAATTCATCTTAAAATGCAATGTTCTGTCATCTCCAGTAACACTTACTGAAAGCAACCATCAATACTTTTTGTCAAAAACCTGCACTCTGTGTAAAATGTTCCATCAATCTCTATTTACATAAAACAAAAAACTTTGAGTGTGGTTCTAAAGCAGAACCATTCAGAATCTCTGTCTTCCATTTTCATGCTCCGTTGAAAAATTATTTTGACTGACACAAAAAAAAACCAAAAAAAAAAAAAAACCCATGCCTAACAATTTATGGTAAGGGTTTGGGGTTTTTTTTAATGTAAAGCAAAACCACACAGACTTGTTCTTTTCCATTGATCAGCTAAGCAAAATAAAGCCTTTTTTGTTTACTTTGAACCACATCCAGTTTTCCTTCTATGTATAAACAGTATAAATAGTCTAACTTAATAATTGGTGAACAATTTTGCAAAGTAAGCAATTTAATATAGTTCACTTAATCACGTTTGTGTTTCCCATCTGCTTTTCCAGACATATAAAAAGCACTCACAGTCACCATCCTGTAATTTTACTCATGTGACCAGTACTATAAATTTCAATCAGAACTAAATCACAGGGAGAAGAATATATACATATTCAATGTTTTGGGGTTTAGGGCCATAGTTTTCTAATCCTCATATTGCATTCACAGTGTTTCTAAGCTATTAGGCACCAGTAGATCAATACTCAAACAGTTGTTGTTAAAGAGCACAGAGAAAAACTATAGCAGAAACATACAGTCACAAAGCAGTCAATCATTTTCCAAGCATCAAGTTCACAGTCCTGTTACTGGCCATATCCAGAAAAGAACTAGTTGTCTTGAAAAGGGAAGTGAGGAGTGTTTTCCAGATTCTTTCCTCTAGAGTTTCCCCTAGAAGAGAAGTGTTCTTTTGCTTTATCACATTCTCAAATGAAACTGTGCGCCATCCTATAAAATCAACCATATCTTTAGGCCTGCAAGAAACAAGACCTGGACAGGCAATGGAAGAGTCGAGCAGAGCTACCATGGACAGATCACACGACCCAAACACCGCTGGCCTCCTGAAGAACAGGACTGCGTGGAACACTGCAGGACAGAAGTCTTCCCTGGGGCCAGAATTGGGCCCCATTAAGTATCTATCACACAATATTTCCTTCTCACTAAATGGATTTGATCAATGACTTACCACACTGCAGGTACTCTTTCTACAACTATTTGCGTACATGCTGATAAATGGTCATTCATTTGTAATTTTTATTTTAAAAGATAAGATGAAATAAACATGGGTTTCCTCTTTTTGCTAGAGCACTTATTCAGCTAATGACTAAAGAGACTTTCAACTGGGGATATGATTTGAATACTTGCCATCCCACCCTATCCCCATTCTCTAGTCTATCAGCAGATCCTCTGCCATTTTAAAAACAATTTGTGTAACTTCCTCTTATTTTGCAGCTCTTTAACAGCTTTAAAATATGCAGACACTCTGAACAAGTAATTTGGAGGGTTATTCCGTACTGTTCAGAAAATACTGCAGAAACACAATGTAGACAGCTTCTCAGTGTTTCTGAACTGTAGACAACAGAGGCCATAAATGAAGCAAACAAGTCCTAAAGAAAATGCCTAAAGGAGAATACCTAACAATAAAACTATACCTAAAGAAAAAAAAAAGAAAAAAAAAACAAAAACAAAAACCAGAATCTAAGGAAAAAAAGAAAAAAAGACAAAAAACCCTATATTTAAGTAGGGATTTTTCACTTTAAAACAAATCAGAAGATAACAAATAGCCTAAAGAAAAGCATTAAAATCTAATGGAAGATCAGATACAGAATTAGAAAGGTATTGTAAAAATTACTCCTTTTCATATTCAGTACTCTGGGTAGTCAGGAAGACCTTAATGAGCCACCTTCACAACCCACCCAGTTTCATCCCCACTCTGGGGGGGAGTAGGGGGGCATGTAATTGGCAATTCTTCACAAATACTACTCGATACAATAGATAAAAGTTTTCTATTGGATAACACTGGGGTTTTGGTTTGGTTTGGGTTTTTTACTGTGAACATTGTCAACTTCTGTTTAACGGCTGTGAAAAATAAATAAATTTTGGAAAAAAAAATCAACCAGTTTTCTGCAAGTTCTCACATCCACAGAGCTATATGGAGCCACACATCACATAAACCACATGTTCAGTTTGCTGGCTGAGTAGTATCACTTGGAGATGCAACCAAAAGCTCAGAAAAAAAGATGAAGATATTTCTTGCTCCCTTTTGTTACAGATCACAGACCCAAGCCATGACTGTTCTTTTACACAAGTTACAAGAATTTAACTGACTTTCCTAGGTCTAAAATAATTAGTTCGTAAATCAGTAACTAAAATTAATTCAACTTCACGTAGAATCACGGAATCATAGAACGGTTTGGGTTGGAAGGGACCACAAGGATCATCTAGTTCCAACCCCCCTGCCATGGGCAGGGACACCCTCCACTAGACCAGGATGCCCAAAGGCCCATCCAACCTGGCCTTGAACACTTCCAGGGAGGGGGCCTCCACAAATCACAGTACTGAAATTAGTAGTGCCTTTGCTGTGAAAAATCTACATTTGACTTCTCCTGTTTTTATGTGTATTTTATTTATAAATTACTAATGTTTTTCCCTGGGGCAAAATGGCTGAAATAATATCTACACCAAACCATATCCCTGTCATCTGAGAAAAAAAAAAACCACCACAGTACAAATTGACTCAACGAGGGGGAGCTATTAGCAATGAATACACAAGCAAAGCTCAATTCTGCACAATCATCATTACCTACACAGCTGAATACTTAACATGCCACCTCCTAGAGGACTTACAAAGTGGCTGCCTACATTATTTTATAGATAGTCAAGAGAAATAAAATATGATGTATGGCTAGGGAGAAAAAAAAATGTTGTATTTGTTCCCTTTCACATAAAATAATGTCCAGTTACACAAAAACCTCAGCTGAAGATCTCAAGTCACGCCTTGCTTTTTCAAATTACATAAAACACAAAATCAGCTACAGTACAAATTCATGCCTTTAAGTGAACCTAGTAATCATTTGATTACAGCAGACATACTTGGCCAAAGAACTACAGCTTTTAAAGCTATTAAATAATCAAAAATGTAATGCTTCCCAATCATTATAACATACATATGACAGAAACAACAGATGAACAATAGCAAATAATGCTACCACAGATATTTTTCTTTCCTATCAATACATAACATGCCAGGAATGTAAAAAGTCAGCTTTAACAAAGAAAAAGTTTTATAGGTACCAGGACGCCATGTACACCATCTCAGACATTACAGGACAGGGGAGGTGAGGGAAACCAATTAACTAGATGCATCCTTCTCTGCATGTCTAAGATACTTTGCTCACATTATGAATTCATGTCTTGCTTCTATCACGCCACTGTAAGGTGGAGTGGTTGGCCCCCACCACTTTTCTTGGGGAAAGATAACCTTGTGCGTGAATAAACAAAAAATAAATCAGAACAAAGAAAAAGTCAAGCTACCCTAGGAACATCTGGGGAGAAGAAAAATCCATCCAAATGCAACTAAATGTGTTCTGGAAAACAAAGTTTTCACTTGCCTCAGTAGAGGCATTGTTTTTTAAACAATCACTGATACAAAAATTTGAAGATACCACAGGTAATCATGCAAACAAAAGTAAAAAAGTTGACTCTCACACTATTTTTTTCCAGAGAGCGCTGTGATTAAATTGACTGTAAAGGGTCTTTTAAAAGCTGACTATATAAAATTGCAATAGCACAGTGTAATAGTACTTAGTTAACTGTTGCCCAGTTGTTTCTGCAAAACACAAGCTCTAATTTTTTTAAAGAAAATTAAGCTTTAGCCTTTAATGCCTGTGGATGAGAACCAGTGCAATGTAGCATTGGGAAGTCTTTAGGTTGAGAAGAAGAAAAACGCCAGTTCTTAGCTTCATTTTTTTCAGGTCAGTTACACTAGAATTTGACCTAGCAGTTCCGAGAAACATAATTTCAAGGAGCATACAATCAAATCTAATCTGGTCATCATATCTGCCATAGCCCATTCTCTATCTGCTGAGTTTTACTAGAACCTGTTATTTATTCTGGCCAAGGCTTCAGTATGGCATTTCCCTCCAATATGAAGGGCTTCAGTACCAGCAAACACTACTGATGCATACGAGTTCTTCCTTGAGCAAAAAGCAAGCTCCAAGAAGTAGAGAAGCAGGACAAGACATCTTAGACAGAAAGATCCCTAAAACCCAGAAAGAATTCTCCTGAAGACTAGGCAAAGCCCAGCTGAAAGATTCACTGTACATCAGGTCTGTTCTTAAGTTTGGATTAAATCCCACAGTTTCCTTCCTCTAACTCACAAGAGAATGCAATAAACTCCCAAGTGCCCTACCAATCTATTCTCTGGAATACCTCCCAAAGTAATTTCTGGTCTATCCCCTTTATTCAACAGAGTGCTTTCATGCAATTTTATGAACACAGCAACACACTAGATCATTCTGGCAACATGAAGAAGCACAACTTGTACTGGCTAACTGTCAGTGGAAAAAAGATGGGTCAACTGCAGGAAGAGGAGAGAAGGTGAAGAAACAAAGACAAAGGTGAAAGTAAACGACTTCTTTTGGAGAGTGGCTTTCAACAGCCAGAGGAGCTACTCCAGAGGTATAAACAGGGACAGATTCTTTTCTCAGCTCTGACTGCTCTAAGAGATGCATCTTCACGGTAGAATTAGCAAAGCTCTCGCGCTACCATCTCTAATCTAGCTCCTATTGACAAAAGCCTTTCACCAGTCTGGTTAACCCACTGACTTTCCAGATGGGCTTTCAAAAGAATACTGGGGTCTCCTAGTGCCTCTCCGTAGTCTCCCACTCAATGCCTAGAGAAACAGTTTCCTAGCATTTCCACTGGAATGGAAGTGTAATGGGGTCTACCCCCAGGACTCAAGAACTGAGGGAGACATCTTTCAGCATACATGGGGAGTGGCGGGTGCATCACCACCAAGGGCACAACAATTCATACAAGACTTTTCAATTTGGTTGTTTCCAACAAAACTAGGTTAATCCTAATCATTCAGGCTGACACTGCAGTGAAAACCTAATGAATAAAGGTTTAATTTTCTAAGGCATCATAATTTTACATTCACCCATTATAACACAATTAACAATTAATTTCCAAAGGGGAAATGTTTATAGCAAAACCAGGGCAGGGGGAAGCAGTAGTTACTTCCCCAAAGTCTAAATATCATTTGAGTGAGATTTGTATTAGAATCCCCAAAATCTGTAGTCTGGCTGTAATAGCTAGACAGTAAAACTGAGCTGGAGAAAAAAGAAAAAAAAAATTGTACACAGCTTAAGTAAAAATATCAGGTGGTTTCGATCTCACTCCACAAGGGATGACTGAAAGTATGCAGAATTTATCAACTGATGCACATTAATGAGGATTATCTGTGTAAAATTTCTTCAGCCAGTGCAGGAGTGCTAGCTGCTGGTTTAAAGAGAAATAAATAAATACAACCAGGAAACTGATGTACTGGCAAACTTAAACAAAAAAAGGTGCACACAGAGCAGTTCCAAAGCACAAATATCCATCAGTCTTTTGTCCTGGTCCTGTCACTGTCCAGTGGCCTGCACAAAAGTACAAGATGAAAACTGTTAATTTTAGGCATTGTGCAAAAATAATCCAAATCAATTGCCTCCAAACTCCTCAAAATAAAAAGTGAGCAAGTCTGATCAATGACTTTCAATTAAGATGATGAAAAACGGCAGCTGAATTTGCTTAAGGGAACCCGGAAGCCACACACACTGCATTGAGCTCACTGTTATCTCTAGTTGAAAGACAGTATAGATAAAAGAATCGGCCACATGAAATTTTGAGACTCATCCCAGGTGGCTGTAAAAATAACAGAATTTCAAAAATTTAGAGACCGAGCCTATTCCAATGGTAGAATTTCCACTTAACATTTCCCAAATTAAAAGTCCTTCCAATAACAACAGAAATCTAAAAGCCTGCATTAGCAAGGGCTAGCTCCTTCCAACCGTTTGTTCAGAGACTCTCCAACAAGCATACAGCACACTGTAAGAATTCAATTTGGAAACCATCATCTAAAGCACAGAGGAGAACAGGAAAGTCATATTGCTATAATGCTTAGATTATCAATCATCTTGACAGTTTATTGGCTTTATCACCACACATACCATTAAAATGATGTCTGGCCTAGAATGTCAGGAGGCAAACATTAAACAGACCAGGATTAAAAAGCAGATCCCAAACAGCACTCCAGTAAAGTTTCCCTTCCACTCTGAAATTAGTTAGAGCTGACTAAGTAACTGGCGCTAGACTTTGAAGAAATATACAGCCTAAAAGGCGCAGAGTCAACACAGACTTGACGAGCTGATAGGTAATGTCATGTTATGGCAACTCTAAAGCTCCCGCGGTTGATTTATCACATACTGTGTGCAATAGAATGATTGCTAATGGGGGGGGGGAGGCAAAACAACAACAGCTTAATTTGCTGCTTCTTAGAGTCAAGGGCTTGCATCCAAAGGGCCAAATGAACTCCTTGAAGTCAAGCAGCAGTGCTTGTTTTATCAATTTTGTAATTATCAAACACATGCATTAACATTTTTTACACTAAAGTAATTTTACAGATTAGGAAAATCTAACAGTGACAGAATGTATTCATAATTCAGTAGCACCAGATAATGAAAGAGAGACAAATCCTGAATTTTTAAAGCATAGCTGTGTGTGTCAGTCCGGTAACTAAATCCTGACACAATTAAAATTGTGCATCAACAGGGTGCAGTTGAGAACCGTGTCATTTGTTCAGGACCATGCTTCCATGTGCTCAGGAACATACGGCCAGGCACTTACAGCTAATTAAATGCAACTTCCCTTTTCCCCAACCCCCCACCTCTGAAAAAACTGACATTTCCAAATATTATTTTAGTTCCTGTTTGCTTCTCTTCTTTTTGTCTTCCCTTCCTCCAAAAACGTATTGACATTTGCATTATCCTCCTAATTTATTTAGAATAAATGTGTCAATTTTAAATTACAAATAAACTAATCTCATGTCCAACTGAGAGAACCAGTCAAATAATTGAGCCAGAGTATTTGCTGAAAATAAACTGTTTATATGCTTTCTTATGTCAGTCAAAACCAACATGCACATACCCATCTCAATTTTAAAAAGATTAATCTAACAGCAACTACAGTCTACTATACTGATTTATATCTCATCACATACACTGCTTGAAGGAGTAGCTCTGTGCCTGAGAAAGGTGTTGGAAGGTTCAGCATTTGCCAAACACTGATAGCTCTTTGTTGCATGAGCATTAAAGCTTTAATATTTTGATCTCATTGCAAGTAAGATTCAACTCTGTAATTATTATTTCACAGTCCACACTTACTCATATTTTGAGGGACTGAAGCAGTGTTTTTCAGTACAAGTTGTCATTTTGAAATTAAAAGGCAGCTAAATGAAATCCTAACTTAAGGAAAAGTGCTGACTTAATACTTGATAAACTGTGGCAGCAATTTGTAGTAAAAATCACTATTTTATCCTTAACTGTGACATTTACTATATATCAGCTGACACAAGAATTTCAGCAAGGTCAGACCCACGGAAGAAGTCTCTCAGCTGAATTTTAAAATACAGGTAAAGACATCTAGAACTATTGTCTGGCAAAACCACACAAAGCACATATAATTTCATCAACAAAACTGAAGATGAACAAATATTTAGCTATCTCTAAAGATCTGAACACTTCTCAGACATCTGACACCAACCTCTGAATGACCCAAGTTGAAGTCCAAATTGACCAAAAAGGATATTCTAAATTAGGAACCTAATGGGTATTCTCTTTGTTGACTTCAACTATCACACTGAAGCTGAGGAATAAGATTTGGGAGAGAAGCATCTCCAGCAAAGGGAAGTTTAGATGCTAATCATACTATTAGAAGGTCAGGAATACAGGAAGGAGGGCTTAGAAAAGTGCAGATTACCAGAAAATACAGACATGAACTGTCCCTCTCCAGAAGTTTTTCACCAGCTGTTCTTTGTACTGTGCTAGTTCCATGCATTTACTTGGAGGAGAGTTGGGAGGAAACGGACACAAAAGAAAAAGGTGTGGGAAGAAAACATGCATGCCCCACCCACAACTGTTACTGTGTTGTCTTCCAAGTTAGTGATGAGAGTAAGAACAATATTCTTCAGCAGCAGATGAATCCATACCAAAACTAGCATCAAGATTAGCACCCTAAACAGGGGGGAGAACAGTTGCGCTTGCCTAGGCATCTCCAGTTCATTACCACTGGCCCATTCAGAGCATCTAAAACACACACTGCACTTGCAGCAACAAAGTGTTGTAGCAAAACCCAAGATAGTAAGAGGACAGAGTAATCTGATTTTACACCACTACAGGGTTCACTGTATTCAGACTGCTTGCTCCATGAGCTTTACTTCTCATACCACGACTGCTGTAGCCAGCAGGTCCCTAAGGACCCAGGCCTCACTAGCAGTTAATGATCCATTAGACAGCCACCTTGATGCAAACCAGAAGGTGGCTAATGCTCTAACAAAGTGGTCCTAAACTACAATAACAGACAACATTCAAGGATTACAGCCACTACAAACCAGTAGTCATAGTTAATAACTGTAATATTTCATTAAAATGGCTAGAAATAATGCATTCCAGACACCCAAACAATTACAGATGACTGCAATGGTATTAGAAAAGTTGTAATATAACATTGAAAGAAAACAAGCTAGCCACTTGCCACAGCACAATGAATGTACCCTCTCAGAATAAAATCTTCCTAGTTGTTTCACCACCACAGGCACAGAAAAATTCAATACAAAATAAAAATTCAAGACAAATAGCTGGTGGTATTATTACCAGTCACAGTAAACAAGCAGCATTTCTAAGAGGAGCAAGAAGACTTCTGCAGGATGCAGAGCGCTCAGGGAGCGACAGGATACTGGGTTGTCTCCTCCAACCATTCCCAGGGACTCTTGTTGGGACAGGTTTTAAAAATGAAATAAAACAGGCTAGTAACAGCTGTACAAATCCTACACCATGACAAAGTACATGATACATTCATATCACTCATGATAAAGGGGTACTCATTTGGGGCTCAGCAGGAAGGGGAGACTGCAGGTGACTTGACAGGTTCATGCAGCAAAACTTGAGAGCAAAACAGTCCTCTGTATTCACACCTCTATTACTTTCGGACATTGCTCTAACAATTTGACAATCCAGACCCATTCTTGTCTGAGTTGACAAACAATCTCAAGAACACTTTAAACATCCAACCAGTAACTTCATCCTATTTTAGCATGTGAAGAGATAGATGATTTTTTCAAACACCTCATATTCCTGTAAGAATATTCTTCTTTGATTTAGGAAATGAATTAATAATTAACCTTCTCATAAGTCTATGGTTTCAATGGTATCTGTAAGACCGATAATTCTCCTACTCATCAATGCAAATCACTGTGAACTTCATAGATACTATGAAAAATACAGTGGTATTAATTTCTGGGGTAAGATTTTAATTATCTCTTTTGAACAGTTTAAGGCACTGCTGTACATTTTGCATTGAAGTCTTATGCAGAAATAGAAATGCCTATCATTTAAGAAGCCTGTATAAACTGCTATTGTAAAAATCACTTTCATAAATGGTCACCCAAACTGCCTTTATTACTTTTATACTGAAAGCCCGATATTATTTCAAATCTTAGAATGTGAATCATACCTTTACAGTAAGGAATACTTACCAGGCTTTCTATTTACAGTACTAGATGTAAAGAAAACTGTCACCAAAACAGTAACATTTAATACCTCTCTACCAACCATAAAATTGAATAAGTATTTTGAGATCAATGAGCGTAGAGGATCAAAATGAAGATTCAGCAACACAGGCATCTGCACATTTTTTTCAGTGACTGCCAGGACACTGCAGGCGTGTTTTCTGCCTAATTCCAATCTCCAAAGACGTCCACATTCCAAGTTTGCTAAGGCTGCTTTTCTGAAGCAACAGCTGCTCAATCAACTAAAATGCAGTCTTTTAGGGTGTGCAGTGCTCTTATCTGCTGTTGACTTTTCCCTAAACAACAGTGAGAATGGAGTGGAGTTTGGAGTCGAATTCAGAAGTGTCCCAGGGCGGTCTCTATCTTCCAAAGCTTTATTTGTAAATTGAGACAAATATCTCAGGTCTCAAATACTGAATGATTACGAACACTCTAGAGAGCTAAAAATCAAAAATAAAATTTAAAAAAAAAAAAGTCAAGACACAAAACCAAAACAACCTAGCTTTGTTATATCTTTCACCTCAATCTTTTTACCACCTTCAACCAGTAGCTGGCTGCTGCTATGACCTGTCTGAATCTCAAGATCTGTGGGGCTGGATAACATCCACTGCAATCACACAGGTGCTCAAAGACATTAATGGCAGCTGCTAAAACACTCTAGTATTAATTGTCCAAATTCAATGAACTTAATGTTTTTTTCACACCTCAGAATCATCACCACAAAATACAGAGAAGCTCATTCCAAATTAAGGAAGAACAGGGAGAGTGGAGAGGAAAGGGAAGATAAGTCAGTTGCTGAATTTTTGGAAGTTAATGCATCCACTGTATTTCAGAAGTTACAATATTTCACCGCATAATGTCTCACATTATTTAAAAAAAAAAAAAAGAAAACAAACAAAAAAGCAAACCCAAAACTAGAGTCAGAACGAGATACTGTCAGCAACATCTCACTACTAACTTCTGAGACTCCACACAGCTGACTTTCTTGATCTCACCACCTGGGTCTCACTCCAAATAAACCTCCTCCTGCACACACACATCCCACCCCCTACATACACGCATATTCCACTCCACTCCCACAGGATAGTATACCCACACTGAATTTCTTCCTGCATCCTATTTTGATTAAAGTTTAACAAAACAAAATCATTTTTTACTGGTTCTACTGAAGAAATGCTGAGTTCTAAAGTTGCAGAGACCTCTAGAATGTGCCAGGTGTAACAGGAAAAAAACACTCATTAAAAGTAGTTGCCTACTGATAGAAGAGGTAGGACCTGACCAGAAGAAGTATCTATTTGCATCCCCTTGTTTGCATATACAACAAAATTAGGGAAAGCTAGGGCTCTGGAACAAGAGCGTCTGAGGACATTTCACTCAGACTAGCACACCCCAGTAGGTTTTGGTTCAGAAAACAAAGTCCTGTAAAGTGACAATGCATATTTCCTCATTTTCCATGCCAAAAATATAGTATGAAATAAAAAAATTAAGCTTTATTTCATAGAGGCCACAAAAAGCAACGTCCTTTTCATAAAAGTAAAAAGCCTCCAGACGTTCATAATATTCCTTCAATGAGCATTGCTCAATAAATGTTGCAACCCTGAAGCTTTTAAATGTATTAAAGTGATGATATCATCACTTTAAAGGCACTTCAACAGAACATTACGAGAGAAACAGTTTTCTTTTTTCAAACTCAAAATAACAGTACTCACGTTGATTAAAAGCATGTTCTACTGAAAATACTTGCAGCTTCTGCATTCACAAGCTTCTCTAGGTAAGAGTAGCAAACAATATATAAAATTTTGAAATAACAAAAAAGCGATATGAATATCGCACAATAAACATTTCATTTAAGTTTCAAGACCTACATGCTATGAAAGCATAATTTTTAACTTACAGTGAGTAAGTAGAAACACTAAATAATAAATATTTGGAAGAGATAGTATTTCCACCTATTGTACTTAAAAGCTCAAAAATCTATTCAATTCCATGCATGGAGCTGCTGTGAAAGCCATGTTGAATATATTGCTTTTGTTTGTTTAGGTTATGCACAAATAAATATTGGGATGACAGTTAAAGACACATCCTTGAAGTAGTCTACCCAATAAATTTGGAAAGCGAATGAACAGGAGGAGGATTAAAAAAGTCGAGCTGTATAAGATTCTCTTTGTTGCCTGCTTGTTAAGGAATCCTTCTGGCACAACTGAGGGGATTATGAATTCACATGTGAATTTATCCCCTATTAAACTTTTAGTAAAAGGGTCAGTTAGCAGGAATGATAAAGCTCAGGCACACCAGTCACATGCTGGCAGAGCATCTGTGACTGGCTCTACTCAGGCATATCACTAGTTTATAGCTTTAACATCAAGAGGAAGCTATGGGGGAGGGGGGAAACAGTCCACTTCTGAAAAGATTTGAAATAGGGCAAAGTACAGTTTCACATGAGACCAAGGCAGCATGACTTCGGGTCACACTTTTTGTTGTTCCTGTTGTTTTTAAAGGGACCGCAGGCTAAAATCGCCCATCTCACTGACAAGGATTTTCACTACTCCCTTAAGACTTCTGTAGTACTTTGGCTACTCAGATCTTCCTCTTCCACCACAAGAACTGCTGCTGCTGGTCTACCTTAGCTTCCTAGCAGCACTCCTGGACTTTCAGGTATATCACTGCTATATAGGTGGCAGTCAAAACTGTGCACTAACCTTGTTGATGCTGAAGTCTGACCAAAATTTAGATTTACACATCACCTCCATATCACACACTTTCTTTTTAAAATTTACACTTTCAAGTAATCGCGCAATGTAATGCAGAGGGCAGTCCTGTTTGCACTTTCCTACTGTTGTGCTATTTCTACAGGAGATTTGACTCAAGCTTTTGGGGTGAATAGAAAAGCACAAGGACCAAGCACCTTCAACCAAGATGCAAAACTCACCTCCCTTATGACAACAGGTTCTGTGGAGCCGGTCTGCGTGTTCTCACCAGGCAATACGGCCCCTGTTCAGGTGCCCCGACACCTAAACTGTCTTCTCAGGCTCTTCTTCAAAACTGTTGTGGATTGTGCATTCTCCAAAGAGTCATTCATCTGACCTTTCCCTAATACTCCCCAGCTGCAACTCTTACGCACAGCATTTGCAGCACACACCTTGGCCTCTAACCTGATACAGGGCCCCCGTGACAGGTCTGCAGGCTAGCTGAACCTGACACACCAGCCTCCTGCACCCCAGGGACGATGTGCCTGCTACTGCAGCCCTGGGCTCAATAGCACCATGCTGGGAGGGAGACACACGCTGCCTTCCCCATCAGGTGGCCCAAAGAGCCCAGGAGCACGCTCCTCATTCTGCTGCACTTGAAGGACCTGATGGGTGCAATATCATATGTTCAGACTTTCAGAAGCCTAGTTATTTTAGGAGTCATCAGTAATAAGGCAGACACCTTACTTAGCAGTCCATTTCAAATGTGATATTAGTGAAATCTTGCACATCGAGTGACACAAATATAAAGATAAATATAAAAAAAGCCTGACCTTCAGAAAACTTTAACCAGATTTGGAAAGAAGGGTATTATAAAATAACCTTCTCAAGGTGAGAAGTGAAGATTTCCACAAATTCTGAAATACTACTTCATTTACCCATCAAAGACAACATGACAACATTTTTCAGTTATCCACAAAAGCTCAATAGTGAAAACTGGATCGTATGTTTTAAATTGCTTTGAGGTAGAAGAGAACCAGTAGTTTGGATTCTGCTCATTTCACACTCAGAGTAACCTAATATTCTATAGTTACACATTTGCTTTTTCTGCCCATTGTGTTTGATCAGGAGAATTCCTGGAGAAGGCTATTTTGTGCTACTGCGTCAGTTTTGGCTGCAGCACAATTTACATAGCATCTGCTTCTATTTCCTGCATGGATGAACATCCCAGCATTTCTGTCAAACATTTGTCTACATAAGTTTAGACTTCACTTTAGCACCACTTTTACCGTAATTCAAATTCCCTCCACTGTTAATGGAAAATAAAAATGAACCTAATTGCAAACAAACTAGGTGATGTTTTATCTTTTTAATTTTTATTTTGTGTTTTCATATTAAATAGGACAGGGGGGTTCTTACGTTTGACAGAACAGGCTTACTACCTAAGTCATATCTTTCTCAGCTCTTGTTTTTAATCTCTTCCACATGCTCAATTTGACTGTGCTATTGATGCATGTACAATTCCATATGATGCAATTGCATTGCATGGTTTAACACATGAAAACAACCAAAGATCAGAACATTTAACACCTACAAAATAATCTTCAATTACTGTCTTTAGTCAGATTATAAACTAAGCAAATAAGGAAGACAGACATGTGCCATGCTAATATACTTGCACAGCAGGACTGAAAAATGTGAAAACAATTTTTAAAAACAAGCAGTGATTTAGAATAGTTTTATGCTCTGTAAGATGGGGCTCTCACAATTTATATTGCTCTAAAGGAGGAGGATCTGCAGTCTGTAACATGATGCAATTTTGCATCACCAAATCATAAAATGGTAATATTTTTGTAACATAATGAGAAATACAACTCACAAGTGCCTTCACCTTTCCCAGGCACTCCTCAACTGCTGTCTTTTTTCCTCACACAGAAAGAAAGTGAATAGCCATTGAAATAATTTAAATTTCTTCTTTAAATAAATAAATAAATAAATAAAGCAAGCACTCTATTATACACTTTGGAGAATTTTTGTTTTTGTTGTCAGAATTTGCCTTTTTTTTCTCTATTATGTTTAGAAAGAAGAGTACAATGAAGAAAAGCAAGTGGGTTTGCCATCAAAAGCATTCATTGCTCTGACACACAAACACCTGTCAGTGGAAAAAGTCTTCAACTTCTTCGCTTCTCTTTACTATGAAGCAAATGCGCATGAAGCTTTCAGACTATTTTCTTCCAGTGTTTTGAAGTACCTTTCAGTTCACATGAAGGCTAACAATTGCAAAGAAGCAGAAGGGAAGGAAAAACTGGCACAACAGCAAGACTGAGGAGCAGCGAAAGCCTCCCTGCTTATAGTTATTCTTTTGTTGAACACTCTTATGGCATACCCATTTAAAGCATAGCCGAAATGATATATAAAAATCAGGAAAAATATTTCAGAAGTTTAATTCTATAACAACATGAGAGCATGATACATTTAACAATAACTATAGTGTTAGAATACTATTTATGTAAAAATCACAATTTACAGTTTACACAAAAATGTCTTGCATTGAAATAGTTATCCCTAATTATCTTAATCAGCCTGTAACTGATAGAAAAACTGTAGCAGATTAAAGAGGTTTCATAGCTAACACAATGACTACTGAAACAAGAACCAATGTTTTTAGAAAGT
The DNA here is from genome assembly GCA_013399095.1 of Psophia crepitans. Taxonomy (NCBI): domain Eukaryota; kingdom Metazoa; phylum Chordata; class Aves; order Gruiformes; family Psophiidae; genus Psophia; species Psophia crepitans. The sequence continues at coordinate 552,990 of VWZZ01002489.1, forward strand.
GTATGAAGAATAGAATGGATTATTTTGAAATTACTGTTGCCTATAGCCACATAACTGGAATTAAGCTTGCTAATTTTGTAAGAATAAAAAAAAACCAAATATCACTATGTTTCACGGACACAAAGTTAAATGTTTCACATTAAAAAAACCTGAAAAGAAAACTCGCAGAAATATCAGGCAAGCAATCTCGTGACAACAAAGCCTATCCTTCTTGTGCATTAGCAAACCCTCACTTTCATCTGATGAAGTAGTTCCTCCGACTCCCAGTGCTTACCCTCCCCTATCAATCCAGGGATACCTTTTCTCTGAAACAATTACACTTGAGGAGTTTTGAACTCCTGGTTCAGACTAATCCATCTAACGACTGAAGCACCTTTCAAGCTTCCATTTGACAGAAGTCCATCGTTCATCATTTGCCGGTGCATATGCCTTTTGCTGACAGAGCTCCATTACTGAAAAAGCTCAGTAAGTAAAGCTGATTTGAAACAACTATATATTACAGGTAGCCTGCATGAGACATGCTGATTTTGAGTCTAGAAAATCACCACATAAAAAAGGAAGGAGGGGGGTGTGTGAAAGAACTATTTAATTATTAAAATACTTTCACTTCTTACCAACTGCTGCAATGTGATTTATTACTGTTAATTTGCAATTTACTTAGGGAACAAGGGAAGAGAAATTTAACTACATGGCAAGTATATAACATGCTTTGTAATTCTTGGACCAGAAAAATTTTTGTCTTTGATTAATCATAAAATGCTGCACCAGTGCTATCAAAACACAGACCCCTACTAACTTTAGCATGTTATAAGATCATCACAGCTGGAAAACAATACGCTGAACCATAAATTCAGCAGCACAAGCAAGAACACATTTGATTCTATTTTTTGACCAAACAATGACATAATTCAGATAACATTAACAAGGTATTTCTGTAGTATCTTTGGCAAATATAAGTGATTTACCAACACGCATTAAGCTTCAGCGCTCTGTGTGGTTTAGTATTTCAGTCTCTATTTTACAAATGCAAGTGTAGGGCAAAGAGAGGTTAAGTAATGTATTCAACGTCCACATTTTCTTATTCATCACTTTGGCTAATCAACCTTATGATTATAGGGGTGGGGGGATGAGAAGGTTTGGCCAGTTTGGCTGTACATAACCATGAGAATTATTTTTTCTTTTACAATTTGACTGTCTAAAAAAAAAAAAATAAATTAGGGAGGATAGGAATAAGAGATGGTAGCAAAATAAAGGATCTATCAGTGAAGTACCATTAGCCTTCAAGAAGGTCCTTTAGGCTCTAGATAAAAAAATACAAACAAAAAAAAAAGGGGGAAAAAAACCCAAGCAAAACAAAAAAAAACCCACATGACTTATACAAAGCCAAGGAGGTACAGGCTCAGTCTAAATGTCACGTTACAGTTATATCACTTCTGTTCGAAATCCTTTGCTGTGAAAAGGATGGAGAGGCACTTCCCATAACATTCAGAATTATTACACTCAGGCCAATCTCACTGGGGAAGAGGGAGACAGAAAAGAGAGACAGAAAGGCAGCAGCTGAAATAATGACACTGCAATCAGATTTCAGGGTCTGTCCTTAAGATATAGCCAGATAAGGTCCCTTCCAGCATCCAATATTCCTTTCTGTTTCACTGTCTGGAATGCAAAAAGAAGTTAAAAAAGGGAACAGAGATGCAGAGTTTGTTGTTTTCTTGAAGAGGAATTAAGTTCTGTGCTTCAATTTGAGAGCATGGGGCTTACAAGTTCTACCTAGATTACAAATTTTGTACATTGGAGAGAGTTTTCTTTTCAGCCTGTCAGCACAGTACAAACAGCAATACATGGAAGTAACAGTCAAAAAACATCACTGGGATAAAAATAAGTATCTTGATACTCCATGGTTCCTTAGACATTTGACTTCTTCATTTCAACAGATTTGTTTGTAACAACAGTTTTTTAATCGATAGGAAGTAGTCAAGCCACTTAAGAAGAGTTGCTTATGTAGACATTGTGAATATTTATCCCAGAAGACTGCACAGGAAGCCAAGATTGAAGGCAGCCTGATGTGCTCTTTGCCCTCTTCAGCCTAGATGTTCAAGAAGCTACCTCAGACTGCTCCACACGTCACAGAAGCACAAATATGCCCACAGGCATCTCAATTTGCCAAAAACTAGGCTCGATTTCTCCAATTTTACAGTATGCTTGATATACCACAACAGAAAACCTGGAACATGTATACAAAATCTCCAAATTCAGAAGAAACTTGTCTCATTAGCTTCTCACCTGGTAACCATGCTCAATTTTAGCGTATTGAGTACTAAATAAAACGAGAGTCCTGTTCTGTGCATTCTGTTCCCATCTAAGGAAATGAAGAGACAGGGAAAGCATACTGTGTACTTTCTCGATGCACTTTTAAATAGCTAATGTGATGACCTAACTTAACTAAAACAACCTAATTATCTTCCATTTGGAAGAAAGACACTTCCCCTTCTCCTCTATGGAGAAAGTTTTATTCCCCCTACCAAACCACAAACACATTCTTTTTGTTTAAAGAGAAAGCTTCACACATTGACATGGAACGGTGTCTATTGACTTACAGACATTTCACTTAGAATTATTCAAAATTTTAAGTATATTGTAATTAGAGGTAGGAAGTATGTAAGTCACAGGTGGGAAAAAATACCAGCAGGAATGGAGAGCAACAAAAATCTAAATAGTGCTCTGATGATCAGACTAAAATGGAAAGCATGCAGTTCTCTGGGTTTCTATTTTGTAATTTATGGTTTCATCAACAAAAATAAAAAATAAAGTTAAAAAATTACCACATGGAGCAGGTGCCCTAACAAGACTACAAGTCAACTGAACCTCCAGAGACAAGGAGGGGGGAGGGTGTGGTGTATGTGTGGAAAATCAGAGTATATGTGTTTATTTGAAAACTGTTAATGTCATTTCTCTTATATGCAGTTCAGTTACATGTTCTATGTAGATCAGCAAGCGAAAGGCACAGGCAGTAACATTTCCGAAGCAATTAGAAGAGAAAACATATCCCTTTACAAGGACAAAACCAGCACTTTCTGGAGCTACAGTGATTGCCCAATTATCCCTCTCTCCTCCTCTGAGCACCAGTTTCAGAATAACAGAGCTAACAAGGTTATCATGATTTGAGGAAGCTTAAAAACAATTTTTAAATGCTCAGTTCTATAAATCTTTATTTTAGTGAACATCGAGTGTACCCTCAGTAAGTTTGCAGACGACACCAAGCTGGGGGGAAGTGTCGATCTGCCGGAGGGTAGGATGGCTCTGCAGAGGGACCTGGACAGGTTGGATCGCTGGGCAGAGGCCAACGGGATGAGGTTCAATGTGGCAAAGTGCCGGGTCCTGCACTTTGGCCACAACAACCCCAGGCAGCGCTACAGGCTGGGGGTGGGGTGGCTGGAAAGCTGTATAGAGGAAAAGGACCTGGGGGTGTTGGTTGACGCTCGCCTGAACATGAGCCGGCAGTGTGCCCAGGTGGCCAAGAAGGCCAACGGCATCCTGGCCTGTATCAGGAATAGTGTGGCCAGCAGGAGCAGGGAGGTGATCGTCCCCCTGTACTCAGCCCTGGTGAGGCCGCACCTCGAGTCCTGTGTCCAGTTTTGGGCCCCTCACCACAAGAAAGACATCGAGGCCCTGGAGCGTGTCCAGAGAAGGGCAACGAAGCTGGTGAAGGGGCTGGAGCACAAGTCTTATGAGGAGCGGCTAAGGGAACTGGGACTGTTTAATCTGGAGAAGAGGAGGCTCAGGGCAGACCTTATTGCCCTCTACAACTACCTGAAAGGAAGTTGTGGTGAGCTGGGGGTCGGCCTCTTCTCGCAGATAACTAGTGACAGGACAAGGGGAAATGGCTGCAAGTTGCGCCAGGGGAGGTTCAGCTTGGAGACGAGGAGAAATTTCTTCTCCGAAAGGGTGGTCGGGCATTGGAACAGGTTGCCCAGGGAGATAGTACAGTCACCATCCCTGGGGGTGTTTAAAGAAAGGCTAGATCTGGTACTTAAGGACATGGTTTAGTGGGTCATAGGTGGTAGGGGGATGGTTGGACTAGATGATCCTCTAGGTCTCTTCCAACCTTAATGATTCTATGATTATATGAATTGTAAGCAAGATAACAGCTGCTAGCAAAGTTCATTCCATTTCCAAAGGTATAATAAATGCTTAAGAGTTTAAAACTTGTTTCGATCCTCACTAACATTTTTAATTTATTTTTTGTCAACATGGATCTAGAACACAAGCACTTAGCACCTGGCTTTCAGTGTTATTCTAAATATATATCCCATATATAGGATGGGTAGTAAGAGGTACTTTTGAAGAATTACATTCGTTTCAAAAGAGTCTATCTTACTTTAAATAATTTATAAAATGTCAATGATCTACCCAGGATGTGCCTTCGTACATACTGGGAAACATCTTGAAGAAAAACAATATAGAAAGTCAACCCAGACAAGTTCTTAAAAGTAAAAACCATCAGTGGAAGAAGACATGGTTTCCTTACTACTGCTTCTGTGCTCTTAGAGCTTGGTTTGAGCTATACATCTTAAGCAGCTGTTCACTCTCATATTCACAATCACTTAAAAAAAAAAATAAAAGCAGCTCTTCAGCAAGCTAATGACTACATTCATAATTGTTTACCTCCAGAATTAGTCTTCGTCTGTAAAATCTATAACAATTATACACTACTTCAGAAAATACACCTGTTTTCAAAAAATGAAAATAACATGCACACTCTTTAGCAGATTACTCACATGCACAGGCAGGAGTGATGTATAAAATGGCTAATGGCAGAGTGTTAGCCATTTTTTATTTACTACACAAATAGAGCAGACTAAAAATGAACATAAAGGTCCTGCAGGGCAAGCTACGAGCTCTGTAGACATAAAATTGCTCATTAAGAAAAAAAATTCAGATGCAGTGGCTACAATAGAGAACAGTTAAGTGTATAAAGAATGTAAACATACATCAAAATACAAGTTTGTATTTTCTAGGGAAGATAAACAGTGATACTGATGCTATGAGTCTCCTATTTTTCATTTAGTAGGTCTCAAAACTAAATTATTAACAGTGGACCACTCGACATCAGTCAAAAAGACTGAACTGGAGACCTTTTGCCTGAGGTTAGACTCTCAGACACTCCAATCAGCACATTTAAACTCTTAAATATGATGTTGCCTTCAGTATTTTTTCTATCTAGCTTCAAGAGCAATTTATGAGCTTATGAGAGACAGATGCCCAGAGTGAAAAAATTGACCTGTCTTTTTCACAGGACATACAAACTTCAAGAACCTTGAACCTTTCTCATCCATCAACAAAATACTTGTCTTCAGTTGCCAGACGGATATTTGTAAAATAAAAATAAAAGCCACACACACAATATTGAGACTAACAGCTCAACAATGAGAGAGAATTCCAGCAAAACAGGTGTATGTGCATACTTGCACAAGCAACACAGAGAGCAAAGATGTAACAGAAACAGCATCAACATCACAATGAAATCTCTCTGCTGGATAGTTTACCCAGTTTGTTGCGATAATGAAGTAGCACAGGTGGGATAAGCAATTAAAAAAAGAAATAATGTTTGCTTCAAAGAAGATATCAGATACTACAATACAAAAGACTTCCGTCAAAGTCAGTAACTTTTTGTAATAGTTGCTTACGTGCTAATTTAAATGTATTCCTTGTGAATTGCATTGTTCATTAACAACACACATAGTCTCTAGTCTAAATCTCTCAGAACAGCTTGAAGTGCAGGATGCAGATTATGTTAAAGTTATACTTTCCAAGTAGTAACAATACTAAAAATACATTTGAATCATAGAATCATAGAATGGTTAGGGCTGGAAGTGACTTCAAAGATCATCTAGTTCTAACCCCCCTGCCATGGGCAGGGACGCATTTCAAAAGAGCACAGGCTACTTTTATTATAAATTGTATATATTGCTATATCCCAGCTCTAGTCAGAGGTCAGCAAAGCATTTTTATTTGACTGACTTCTATGTACTTAATCTGTTTCCTTGTGTACCCAAGAACTGAATACTGGAGTGTACACATCTACAAAGTAAAAATGGTCCATCAGGCTGCAATACAAGCTAACCAAGGAGAAAGCAGTCCCTGAAGTAGAGATGCAATATATACCCTAAGCATCAGAGCTCTCTGTTGAAGGGGTTGTCAGGAGTTAAGGGAAATGTAGATACTTAAATTACTACAACTGCAATAGAATTACCGCTTTTTTTAATCCTTAACACTAGACAGGTCACAAAATACTGTAAGGTTTTACAGGTAGTTGCTTTCTTTCACTCTCATGTACGTTCCTTAAAAGCAGGCAACCCAAAAACATGCCAACCCCAAATATCCACTTCATGCTGGTAAATTACTAGGAGAAATACACCTTGGCTGCTCATACTTGTAATACTATTTTAAGAAGCAAAATAATTGGAGAAGACAGAATCACAGAGTTACACCTTTGTAGTATAAAAACCAGCAGTGTCTGAAGTCTCAAACACTCCGTGAGTGTTTGAGACTTCATAAATACGTGCTTACGATAAGACCACCACAATTTAGCACATGAACACCATTATGCATTTTCTAGTTTACCACAAATTACATTCACATCCAAAAACAATCAAAAACCCTATAACATAAGCTTTGTGGGACTGGAAGGCTGACACAGTTCAAATGAGCATTGTGTGTTGATTGTTGCTAAGTCAGGTTTTAATCTTGCTTGAATTTCCTTTGCTCTAATGAAAGAGGTGTAAAGTATTTCTTTAAACTGAAGTGAGTTCCCTTCTGAACCACCAGCAATTTGGCAAGCCAGATGAGTTGGCACATCAGAGCACTCTATTAGTTCATGACGACCAATAGCTTGTCTGTAAAAATTTGCAAGGGCCTAATGCACTCTGACAAATGACAAAGATTATTAAAGGACAGCTCATGGGAATATAATTGCTTTGTGACTTTATCGCTATTAACAGAAAGAACGAACATCGGTAGAGAGTTAATGCCATGAAACATGAGTACAGGGATCCACCAAGATCTTGACTCAGCAAAGCACATAAGGACATTAATTCCATTCCTGTATTACAAAACCATTAAGAACATGGTTAAGCATGTCCTACATGCCTATCATTTAATTGGAGGAAAAAGTAGTCATCTTTTCAGGTGCTGTGACCGTCGACATTATAGTATAAACAGACTGTGCTACTGCTGTGCTGGTACATGTTTTCCATGGATGATGAAAGGATTCTTACCAACGTTGCTGTAAGTCTTCATGTAGATTCTGTTGAAGAAGTTACAGGATAACTGAAAGTTTGCAAGGACTCAATCTTCACAGCTGTCCACAACATGCAGGGTCTCCCCAAGAAAAACCTGAGGTTTTTCTGCAAGCATCAGTTTCTCTATGTTTCTCAAAAATACTTACCAAAGTTGAGGTGTAAATCAACTTGTATTACAAGAGTTTAACTGTTTCAAAATAGGAGGAGGAGGAACAACAGAGAGAAATCTGACAAGGTTAAAAGGAGACCAGGGAAAGGTTTAGGCCTAACATATTACATAAAAATCAATCAAGCTGACTTCAAGAATTACAAAGTAAGATACAGCATACCACTGCTCAAAGTGAAGGGAAATGAGGGATAGGACTCCCAACCACATGGCAGCACTTGCTTTGTACAGAAATGAAGTACAGTTAATACATTAACTCTTAGCTCCCTGTAAAGCACTGACTCCTGGCAAAGTTAAGACAAGAGGGTTGGTGCTTTGCACTGAACAAACTAGGAAGTCACTGTAAGCCTGAAGCACTGCCTTGCTCGTGGCCAACACTTCCACTTACCCATGTAGCTCCAGATTTTGCTTTTGTGGAGACAGCTGCACCTTCCTCATCCTGTGTTTCTGCAGTGGGAAAACTCTTCTCTCAAACTGATCAGAAGCACCTTGCCTGACGCAAGACAGAACTCTCAAGTTTCAAACCGTTTTCTGAAAAGGCTATGCCCTACTACAAACCCTGCCCCTCCTTCTCAAAACAGGGTTAGTTGGAAAGGCAAAAGCATGCATGGCATATTCAGAAAGGTACACAATAGGAGAAAAAGTTTAGATATTTACTGTATATCAAAGTCCCAATGTATATGACAGGAGAAAAAAATAAAATTCACAAAACAAGGGATTGCTCAGTATATGCAGGCATCACAGTCAGCTTGAATTGCGTTGTACCATTGGGGACTTCTTTTTTTTTTTTTTTTTAAGCATGAGATGTGTTGTTTAAACAGCTACTTAAATCTATGTTACTTTTAGTAAAAAGGATGTATGGGGCTCTCAGAAATTAGGCAGTGTGCAATTGGCTAGCTAATATTAACTATGGAAGGTTCAAGTAACATTTATTACTCCAATTTGGACATGTCTGCAACTGTTTCTGTATAATTTGTATTTGCTTGGAGTTAAGAACGACAATAAACTAAAAGAACTTCACAAAACAGTCATAAATGTCCATTTCTGACCTAACTTTAAAAAAAAAGGTTTTTACAAGGTGTGTGTGACATCCCCATCCCTGGAACTGTTTGTACCCCCAGCAGCCAATAGACGCTTGGCTTCCCAGTTCCCCCAGTGTCTCAGCCCAGATATCACTTCTCGGTCCGAGAATTTTGCTCAGGTCAATCAACTCATCACCTCTTTCCTGCCACTGACATAACTAACCTCAACTCCTTTTTCATTTTACTGCCTAGCATTATCTGTAAAACCAGTGTAACCTACCTAACTTTACCAGTTAGCTTTCTTTTTAACCTAGTCAATGTTAGAATATTATGACTGGTCTTATTCACAGCATTTAATAGACAAAGGCCAGTTTAACTAGGTCACGTATCCATAAGTGGAATACTGTTTGCAAACAACCAACTTCCATCAGTAGAGGAGGCTGCTACAGTACTTCAGCAAAGGAAACTCTCTTCCTCCAAATAAAGTTTGCAATGAAATGTTGTTGGAGCCAGTAAATCAGTACAAATGCTGTTCAGTAGCAGCTGGGTATGGCCTCCAGCCACATGGCAGAGATTATTCTTGCATAACATCAACTCACATAAAGCAGCTAAGCTTAAGGATTGAAGATAATTTGTTTAACAATTTTCCGTGGCTAGCATCAACATTAAGATCCCCAAAGACAGACAAAGTAGAAAAAAGAAAAGCAGAGGTGGGGTGATGATAAAATGGAGAAGAATCTGAATCAATACTCCTTCAAGAATGATTCACTGTTTCTTTATTTCAACACACCATAAAAAACAATCTTCCTCAAAACAGATTTGCTTGGGTAATACATGATGTCATCATAAATCATATTTTCCTCTTCTGTCAGTGTCAGCATTTTCTTGGACTTCTTTGAAGGAGGAGAAAAGAAAAGGGAAAGAAAAAAAAAAAAGAACCAGAACCATCTTCCAGCTTTGGCAGAAACTGGGCGTTTTGTCCCCAAGACATTTAAGACATTTGTCTTTACATAACCCACCACTGCCCTCCTGTAGAAGTCATGCAATGAGAAAGTATCACAAAGTATTATCAAAATGCAAAGCCAATATCAGTATAAAACTCCTTTCTACTCTTTCCAAACATGAACTTCCTTAGTCGTCATCTTATTTCCTCTCCAGTGGAGTAAATGTATATTTGTTCATATTTAAAACAAGGATTACTCTAATATATGCCAGAAGGACATTCAGACCATTCAATAGAGGGACACCACTGTGTGACAGAAGTCATGAACTGAAAGTAAACCATATATTAATAACAAAGATAAGCATTCACCCTTCTCTACTTCTGTCCCTTCTTTTTGGCTTTCATGAAATTGTGAAATGCTTTTTGCTTTTTCTTAGCAAACTAATTATTATTTGTCCACAAAGTATAAACTGGTTTTTATTCTGATTACAGTTCTCTACAATGACCTCTGGTTACTGCACAGAAATCACTTTACAGGACTATGAAGTTTGATGAAGAATTCATGAGAAGTAACAAGAAAATAGGACAAAGCCCTTAACATAAGGCTTAAGTTTAATACACTTCAAGACTTCTATTACTGACAGGGCTTATAAATTATAGTAAATAACACAGTATTTACCTTCCTCCTCTACAGACATATAAAATATACTGATTTGTCTGCTTATGCAATATAAAAATTCCTGAGTGTCCCAGTTTAAAGTTCATGCATGATTGTAACATGCACTTTTTTACACTAGACATATCAGCTTTAACAAGGACAGAACAGCAACACGCTACATTTTTTCTCCCTTTCTCATCTTCAAGTATGTATACACTCATCTGACACAGCAAGTGGACAACAGATGCACCATCTACAACAGAGTAACTCATATTAGAGAGGAAGTTCCACCTTGATGTATGGAAAGCAGTAACTGTCCTACTGATTTAAAGAAAAGGCAAAAGTACAGTTAGGTGCTGTAGAAACATACGGTTGGCAGGTGCCACGCTATCAAGCGAGAGAAGATACCTGGAAGCAGAGGAAACAATTCTGCAGTCACACAGATTAGAAGAATTTGTGGGAATAAAGTGGAAGCCAGCAAAAACATCCAGAACTGGGTCATCCAAGGCAGTAGTCAGGCAGCACAGGAGTGATGCGAGAACTGAGTACAGAGCAATCAGAAAGGTTAGCAAAATGGAGCAGCAGTTACCCATATTTGAAAACCAAGATACTAATATCACAACGTATCAAACACAACTAAAATATCCACGCTGCACTCTTCCAAAATCTCAGCATTCTGGTAGGGACAACACGCTAATGGCACAGAACACAGGAAGCCCCACACTACTAAAGAAATATTTAACAGAACAAAGCAAGCTCTGCATGCTATTTAAAACTTAGTGTGTTCTTCATTTATCCTTAAAATTTATATTTTTAAGACTTCTTAGTCCTTACGTTTTATTTTTCAAACATCCAAAGAAAACTAAAAACAATTTGGGTTTCAAGTTAAAGGGATCCTCCACTGAGAAAAACATGAAAGGAAGATAAATATAGCCTATATAAAGCCTGGATGGAATAAAGTTACATAGGCAATTTCTGTGACTTGTAATCAATTATGAGCTTTAGGCTTGTACTGGACAAGCTCAAATCAGAATAGGAAACATTGCTTCTTTTCTATGGTAACTTCATTTATATCATGAAGCCACTAGCTAGATCCCTTGCAATTATTGGATACCATCTACCCCCTTTGCTTGGCTTGAAGAATTTCTAAGGAATCACAGACAATATCCACACCAAAACCAAACAAAATCCCCAGAAAATAAGTGTCAGAATAAATTACTCCTAAAACTTACCATACAAGACACTTTTAGCAATTCTGAAAATGACAAATTATCAGTAAGACTGTACATCCTTACCTATTTCACCAGAAGACCTTTACAGAACTTTACAGAAATTTAATCTTCAAGATTTGCTTCCTCTCCCAGAAGGCATCTTTTTTGAAAAGGTTCTGCTATTCTGTCTTGTATTTCAGAAACAGATAACATAGAATCAAAGAATTGTTTAGGTTGGAAAAGACCTTTAAGATCATCAAGTCCAACTGTTAACGTAGCACTGACAAGTCGATCATTAAACCATGTCCCTAAGCACCACATCTACATGTCTCTTAAATACCTCCAGGGATGGTGACTCAACCACTTCCCTGGGCAGCCTGTTCCAATGCTTGACAACCATTTGGGCAAAGACATTTTTCCTAATATCCAATCTAAGATTCCCCTGGCACAACTTCATGCCATTTTCTCTTGTCATCTCACTTGTTACCTGGGAGAAGAGACCAACATCCACCTTACTACAACCTCCTCTCATGCTCAGAATTTTTTTATAACAATTTCAGTTTAAAATATTTTTGACATTCTTAAGGATACATCAGCAAAAGGATATCTGGAAGCATTAGGCAGGAGGAAAAAGAACCTGCTAGCCACTCCTGAGAACACTACTGAAAAATATATTTTAAGACATGTGAAACCACAACAAAGCAACATTAGTACAAGCAAGCTGGGATCCTGCTTTAAAGGAAAAGGAAATTTATTCTTTCAAAATTTCCCAAGTTTGTCTATGCAGCTATCACAATGAATTTATTCAAGGTAGCCTAGACATATTTGGAGACTATTTTGCTTCTTACATTACTTGCATGCAGATGGGGACATAACTTTAAAAGTTCATAATATTTTCACGGAAACAGTGACAGACAAACTAGAATCTGTGATGATTAGTACTCCTGAGTACTACCAAACAAATGTTTTAAACAGTTACTATTCCAGTAGTTAGAAGGTAAGCTCAGTGTTGCAAACATCAGCAAATTTGATATATATATATGAGAATGATCGATAGGGAATGAATGTAAGATTGGAAGAAAGAAAACTGTTTTGCAGCACTCCAACAAAGTATTCCAATACTTGGAAAAGGAAACACCTTTTAAAAAAAATCTCCCTCAATAATCGTAAAATAATAGCACGTAAAATGTTCACAGAGTGAATAAAGCAGAACTCAAAGTAATTTGAATTTAAGCATTAACCTCTGGTAATTTAACAACAGCAACGGTGTGAAAACATAGATTCCACCTTAAATCTCACCCAATCATTCTAAAGAAAAATAGTGACAATAGGTAATTTGTTATTAAAATAGTTCTAAGAGCACTCAAGTGACCAAGGTGCCTAAATTCCAAGGATTTTCAATGAAAAGGTAAAGCTAAACAACAAGAATAAAGCTTAAAATGCTGTTTACGCACTGATTGCAAAGGGGAAAAAATGCCAAATTACAGTAGTGTTTCATTAAGCCAATTTTTGTATTGTAGTCTCAGACTACTTTCTTCTCAGCTGAAATACTATCTGAAGAAAAAAAGAAACTCTCAAACTAGCACAACTGAAGTTTTTATAGGTCACATGGGATGCCTGCTGCGCCATGCGCCAGATGTGCATAGGAAAAAGAAAGTGGTCAACATACGATATTAAAAAACGGTGCAGTTTCAAATATTTTAAACATGATGTCAAGTGCATTCAACAGGTCTACAAATGCATTACATTAGCCTAAATTTAGTAGGTGATAATTGAAATCAGAGATCCAGTCGTTACCACTGACATGTTTCTAAATACTACCCAATAAATTTTTGTTTATTTCAGATTCTGTATGACAGCCCGCAGTTGGGAGGGGTGAATCGCCAAGAGAGTATGCACACACACATGTACAACACTTCTGCATTTAAATTCCAGTATCTTCCTTTTCTAGAGTTAATGCACAGCAACAATACTGTCCCACAAATACATGCTCCCATAGCCAAATTCTACAAGCTGAATTTTTTCTGTAGGCTCTACCTGGCATCTTGCAGTAAGCACTGAGTATGGAAGAGAACGGTATCCTAACTAGCTCCAGTTGTACTTCCTGCAAATGAATTTTCATAACGATGTTCATTAACTTCTTTTAGAGACATGAGATCTGATCTTCCTACTTATCCTTGCTGATCATCTCTTAACTTTTAGCTAGGCAAAGGAAGAAAGTCCAGTCACAATAGAAGATACAGTGTCAGTCCACATCTTTTTTGTTGTTACTGTTATTTTTATAATTACATATTATTCAACCACAAGGGAACAAACGCAAGGAAAATCCTGATCCATCTGAAAGCAAAAAAAATTTCTTCCATGTCTACAGTGCATCTGATACACCCGCTATCAGAGAATATAAAAGAGCAGGTAAGTAGCACATGAGAAGAAACTCCCCCTAGGGGCACTACAGATTTGGCAGGTGGACAGGTGCCAACCATCACTCCTGACAACATGCAGAAGCAGTTTATGCAAGTTGGTAGGAAGGGCTGAAAATGGTATTTGGCATCTATAGTCTATCTACAAGGCCTCCTCACATCTCAGTTCTGCTACCTGTAAAATGGAGACAGTGTTGTCTTTCCACTTCTCAAAGGAAACTGAACTTGAGAACACACTACTAAAAATTGTGCCTGGAAAAGAGATGCCTGGCACTTTGCATGGCACCACCAACAGTATGGCTTTGGAGTGGAAACTTAAACATCTAGTTAGAACCAGTGAAGGCTGGGAATGGAAGAACAGGGCTTCCACTAATAAAATTACAGTTGTTCAATTTAGGCACATAAACCTTTGCATACAAGAAGCAAATACTTCTTAAATGTGACAGATTATAATCTTTTAAAATGATCTTTTATAATCTTTTAAAATTATGTCTAATGAGATGAATTCCAAAGAACTTTGAAAAGACTAGCTTTTTTTTCCTAAAAAAAAAAGAAAGAAAGAAAAAAAACATCCCCACAAAACTAGGGTTTAAAGAGACAAACCACCTTTTCTCTTAGTTTCCTTTTTTAAAGGAAGATCTGTTTACAAACCCACAATATTTCTACCCAAAGAGTAAAAAATAAATGGAAGCTGTATGCTACTCACTCTTAGCTTTTTAGACCCTACGACACAAAAGGCCCATAAAATTACTAGTATCTATTGGAATTATTTAACTTTGTTACTGATCTCAACAATGAAAATTAACACTGCAATCAACTTTAACCACAGATTGCAGTAAAACAGCCCAGAGGCAACTTGGAGATAAACACAGAATCACAAGGGTTGGAAGGGACCTCGAAAGATCATCTAGTCCAACCCCCCCTGCCAAGGCAGGGCCACCTAGAGCACATCACTCAGGAACACATCCAGTCGGGTTTTGAATGTCTCCAGAGAAGGAGACTCCACAACCTCTCTGGGCAGCCTGTTCCAGTGCTCTGTCACCCTCACAGTGAAAAAGTTTTTCCTTACATTAACTCGGAACCTCCTATGCTCCAATTTGTACCCGTTGCCCCTTGTCCTACCGCTTAGTGAG
>VWZZ01002489.1:568003-583588 GCA_013399095.1 Psophia crepitans
GGCTCATGGTCATCCCCCCGTCCACCAGGACCCCCAGGTCCCTTTCCCCTACACTGCTCTCCAGCAGGTCAGTTCCCAACCTGTACTGGCACATGGGATTCTTCTTTCCCAGGTGCAAGACCCTACGCTTGTCCTTGTTGAATCTCATCAGGTTCCTCCCCGCCCAGCTCTCCAGCCTATCTAGGTCCCGCTGAATGGCAGCACATCCCTCTGGTGTGTCAGCCACTCCTCCCAGTTTAGTGTCATCAGCAAACTTGCTGAGGGTACACTCCGTTCCCTCATCAAGGTCGCTGACAAAGATATTGAATAGCACCGGACCCAGCACCGACCCCTGAGGGACTCCACTAGTCACAGGCCTCCAACTAGATTCGGCCCCATTGACCACAACCCTCTGACTTCTGCCCTCCAGCCAGCGCACAATCCACGTTTGATAACACAGCTATCAAATACAAACAAAATTTGAGAGCCCCACATTAGATGGTGGGGAGGGGATGGAGAAACATCAGTTTGACATTTTTTTCTGCTGCTCAACTAGTGGCTGGAAGGAAATTAGGAAGAAAAAAAAAGAGTAAAAAAAAATTAAAAAATATCACAGACAAATCCTACAAATTTATGAATGACAATTCTATCTGTATTAAAGAGTATCAAAATTGAAAACTTCCAAAATCTACTATATCGACAGCTGTATTTAAAATGCAAACCCAAGTAATTTTAAAATGAAGACATTTAATAGATTGTTGTTTAGAAACATCCACCTTGAAACTCCAACACAGCCAGTCTCACTACAGATCAAGCGTTAGTCCTTCACCAGATGCTGTCAACACAGTCCTCAAAAACCCTGAACTTAGACAAGGTCATCAAGAACCCAAATCACAGTTAATTCTGGAAAGAGGGGGGGGAGGGGGCACACAGGGAGTGTCCTGTAGCACCTACAGCATAAGGTTGTTAAAGTTGCAGAAGGTTAACATGCTGATCTATCTTTCTTCTGACTTTTGTTACAAAGTAAAAAGCAAAATGGCAGCCTTTTATAACTTTTTTATTCTATTCCCCTTTTCCACCTCCTCCATTAAAACATTTTCCTCCTTTCTTTTTCACTATCTGATATTAAAAAGTCATTTATTGCAATAAAGGGATTTAGTGATTTGGGAGTAACTTTTGTATACTGTGCACCCTCTAGACACCCCAGCACTACGTTAATAATTTTCTTCCTATTAATTGTCTCATCAACTCACAGCTGGCTATGCTTTTTATTTCATTATGTTATTCATCAATCTAAAATAGAACTATAACAGAAAAAGAAATTGGAAAGGAGCAATTTCAATATTTCAGAAGAGATGCAAATCAACGCCAGAGATGCTACACAGCATATTTTTATTGAGACAATTCCATACATGTCTGAAAAATGAACTTGTAATAAATAAACTCATATCCTGTGGAGGTATGTTTTTCCCTCCATCTTATGAGCTAATTATGCCAACACAACATAACGTTTTCCTAAATGCCTTATAAACTGACCCAGTTACTCAGAAAGTATTATTTTTAAATTGATGTGATAGATGCAAACTGGAACGTTCGGATTTCAATTCTGGCACCAATTCCCGGATCCCCTTCCTAAGTAATTTAAGGACTTCCTCCCGATAGTTTTTCATATTCTTTTAACTGACATTTTATCTTTATACAGTATCTCAGCAGAATGAACATGCACTAAAACAATGACAGCCCTTCTTTGGCTGTCATCTCTCATTCTGGCAAAGACAGATGTCTTACACTGGCTTATGCCAATAATAGAGCCGACAAAAAACAACAGAGACTACCTGCCTCTGATGTAAAGGCACCAATTCACATTTGTGACACTCATTTGTCAATTAACAGATTTCTTCCATTGTTGACACATGGGACTTAAAAGATGTGGGCTAGAATGTGATGAATTAAAAAAGACAGATGAGTAAGCTATGAGCTGCAAAGTAATACTATAATGTGCTTTAGATAGGAATATCAACTGACACCCCTGACAGGCCATACAAGGTTTTATTTCATTTTGCTCTGTATCCAGGCTTCATACTTTGTCTTCTTTGTTCTCTTTTCATCAAGCTTCTAACATCTCATTCTGACAGCCAGAGACATTTAAGGCACTTTCGTTTCAAATGCAAGTTAGCGTACTTGATTTGTCATTAAAATGCAAAACGATTGCCATTGCAGGTAAATGTAGGTATGCTTAAAAGGTTGTATCTGCAAAGTAAAAGCTGAAAATGGTTTCTGGCTGCTCTGCTTAACTCTTTCACCAGCCTCAGAGTTTTTCTAAGGCAAGCGTTACCGTGCTCTAATAGAAGCGTAGCAGCACCTGCAGCTTTATACAGGGTGCATTTTAGTATATTTAAATAACATAAAAGCTTGAAGTTACTCTGTCAAGCGCAGAGCGGTACTGTCAAGTTTACACACTAAGCCTTAGTACGATTTACACAAGAATCTGAGAAGACTCTACCACGCAAAGCTCTCTGGGGTCAACGCTCTCCCCTCTCATGCACCCTGCTAGCTAGACACCAATGGGGAAAAAAGCGGGCATTTTTGTTTGTTTCCTTTTAATACACTAGTTGTGGTTGGTTTAGCTGGAATCACCACTGGGGGAATTTTAACAGCAAATTACTTTCTCTATTCAATGATCACTTAAAGAGACATGAAGGCCTTAAATAAATAAATAAATAAATGTTCTGTAGCAAAAAAAAAGACAGGGAACAGACAGGAAACTATTAGAGAAAAATAAACCTGCACAGGATGGAAATAAGTAACACCTAGCTTTCTACATACATGCAGAGATGTGAACGTACTCTGTAACATGAATAAAGGTCTTTCTATTCAACTGGATAGATTCAAACATCAAGAATCTCACTTGTGTTCAGCACGCAGAAAATGATAGATATTTCCTTTCACTAGATTTTATAAGTGGTAAAAGGTTTGAAAAGCCGCAGTATAATTTCAGCAAGCAAATTTTCTTGACACAAAGTTCAGATATTACTTGATTTTAGGAACTTAGAGATGAACCTTTAACATAAGACTGTACCTACATATTTTTTTGTAGATTTTCTTGTGCTTTTTTACTAGGAAAAAAGGGCATGAATAGGATTTCACTCTACTCACTGGAGTGCAGAAGACTTTTTCCTTCTTTTTTTTTCTTCCCCTCTAAGAATAAGAGCTGTACGGAAATTTGCAGTCAAGGAATCATTCAGGAAATCTGATTTAGATTATGACCTCATAGTGCATTAAATAAAAGGTACAGAACCTAGAACATTCGATGCTTCTGAGTATACAATGAAATTTACTGGCCAATTCTGACACTACTCTGCCTACTGCTAAGATATATCCACTATAATATAGCAATTATTTATTCAATCCAGGTTATATGATAGTAATAGGCTATGCTGTAAACACAAGTGTCAACTTTATAACTACCAGCTATCTTGAAGTGTTTCTAGTGCCCACATTAGTGTTAATTGCTTCCAGTGTACTTCTGTCCACACAGAAAGAAAATGAAAAAACAGAAAACAGAAAAAGTGCAAGATAGCACCTTAAAGCTGAGTTCACCCTTTTCATCTGCTCTACTAAAAAAAAAAAAAACTAAAAAAAAACCACTTGCCCATTCACTTTTAGCTCAATACAGACATACGACCTCTCTTCCATCGTTTACCAACTAGTAGAGAGTGAGACAAACAATGGTCAAAACAAAAATCTTCAGTAATGCATTAGTCTCCTTAACTTTAGAAGCTTCTTTTCTGTTGCTCAGTCATTTAAATGCAGACAAAGCTCTTGTTTCAAACCACCTGTGGTTGCAGTGACCAGAGTCTGTAATTCGGTGGCAACGTAGTGGCCAACATTAAATGGGTTGAGATAGATTCTCATTAGAGATATGTTCACATTTCAAAAGCCCTATTATTAGTGGTAGTAACTGCCCATTTGTTGATATGACTTATTTAAAGGAAGCCAAAGAATTAACAGTAAAAGAAATTGAACTACCCTCTGACATTGCCCACTTAGCCTGGAAGACAATTTACTAATTGTGCACCTGGTAGAACTGGAACCAATACTCTACAGGAACAGCTGAGCTAGCTAATGCCTGGCTCCTGTTTACGAGCAACACAGTGAACAAAAGAGAGAGCATCTGCAAGCAAGCAAGAACCTCATGTTGCACCTGCACCCAAATCTCTCAGCAGCACCTTCAGCAGCCTTCTGCTGATTTAAGGAGCTGGAGGCAATGGGGAGGAAGAAAAGAAAGAACAGAGTGAGAGAATGAAGGAAACTGGACCCATACACAGTCTCTCACTCAGCTGGCTAGTTTCCATTGCTTAGAAAACATCATATTTGACAATTTTTTCCCAAAGCCATTCCAACATATTCACCTTCACACATGACTCTGGGCTATTCCAAACTACTTCACTGTCCAAGATAGAGTGTATTAAATGCAAGATAATAGGTAGAAAAAGAAAGTGTTCTGATCCTGCAGCAGCTGCGATTTTAACATCCACACACTGGACTGTCAAATTATCTTAACATAACTGTGTTGGAAGCAGAGTTTTCTGAATATCCAATATACTGTTAATCCTTGGCACATGTAGAACACCTTTCCTTCAGCCTTTAAGTACTTTAAAATAATCAGTACACTTTATCACTTACATAACTAGGTCAAGTTTTCACCTTTTCTCTCCAGCTACAAGGCCATGAAAGTCCTAAGAGCCTAAAACACAGCATCCTCATCCAGCGCTTTTGCGGCCACAGGGCCTTGTAGAGTCATGGCACGGCAGCAAGTCTTGGACCCTTCACACCTAAAGTGGTTCAAGGGCAATTCTGCTGCATTTCCTTGTGCTTTAAGAGACTTTTACACTCGAGAGACAAAATGCATTGTTAGCATTTCATAAAAGAAATGAGACCAAAACCAGAAAAACAAAAAAAATCAAACCACTGTCACCAAAGTAAAACTTCACTAGCCATACTCTGATCATAAAAAGCTGCTCTGCTGCTCCAAGTAGGTAACTGGATACTCTCAAACACCTAAGGATTTAAAATTAAAATATACTGGCCTTGAAATCATGAAAAGAAAAAGCAAAGAAAAAAAAATACTCATGATTAATAAATACCTAAACTAATTACTAAAGTCATTTAACTTACCACAAGTACATACCTTTCTCAGAAAGCATACATACACTAACTTTGATCTTCAAACTAATGGGTAGAAATAATGATTTTAAAAAAAAAAAACCACCACCACATTAAATGTAGGTAACAGGTAGCTTTTCTGTTAAATGCATAAACTGAGTTCCCTGTTGGCATGTCTGATCATAGGTTAACATTCTAAGGAAAAGGCAGCTCACATTTCCGGCTATAATTTAAAAACATGACATCTTTCCATTGGGCATATTCACAGCACTAGTCGGCCCACATGCCAAATGGGAAATGCAGAGTTGGCTCATAAAATACAAGCCACATTTCAAATATCATTATTTTAATTATATAAATATTCCCCATCTCCCTCAGCTTTCTCTCCCAATAATCCATCTCTGACGTGTTGTATCTTTTTTTGTTAGTAACATATAAGTAATGTGTTCTTTCTTTCTAGAATGAGTATGAGAAAGTTCTTGCTGACAAAATCCTATTGCAAGTGCTGGATCAAAGTAGACCAAATACTAGAGAATCACCCCCACATTTTTATATATTAAAAATATAATTTATATATTATACATATAAAATGTTTACATATAAGATGTTGTTTTGTGTGTGTCTTTCTATGTGTGCATGTATGTATCAAATGCCAGTAAACTAATTCTGACAACAGCATCCCACACATACCATGCTTTCTATGAAAAAATGAACTGAAGGTGTGCACGCATTCAAGTACTACTATCTACCGGTACAGCTCATATACCACCTGCACGGGAAAAACATTAGAGACTTAAGCACTTGGAAGAGTGGCTGTTTGAGTTTGGTGCAATTTCCAAGAGCTTATCAATTCCCTGAGTTTTGGATGGATTACAACCTATCCCCTAACATTAGATATTTTGCATTGCTTATTTGTGTTCTTTTAAAAGTGATTTCTATAGTCTTTCACCATAGCAAGGGTTCCTACAAACATGAGCAATGAAATGTTTTTTAAAAAGAAATCTTACAATTGTATTACCCGAAGCACATTCACTGCTACCGCTTATGGACTCAGTGGGGAAATGAAGTTAAAAATGGAAAAGAAATTAGAAAAAAATGAAACGATCTTCCAACTCTACCAGTGAGCAGCTGGCTCAGGTAAGCCTGGTCAAAAAGAAAGACAGGAGAAACAAAACAAAAACAGAAATAAAAATCATAAAACTTCACGATTGCCAGCATCAGTTCATGGGTAAACCCTGCAACTGAGCTACAACACTGCATTAACTATGACCTTAAAGAGAGTATAATTATTGTATAGCATGTCTGGTTTGACGTGCTGACTCCTGAGCCTGAGAAAAATGCATGGCCCTTTTGCACTTAAATGATACTCATTCTTCACACTTGCATGAGCTAAGGGTTTGGGGACTGTCTTTTAAAACTGAAAAATCATCTCCAAGATAATTTACGTAAAGATGATTTATGTAAAATACAAGATCTGAAAAATGGCACAAACCACAGAAGACAACATATAACACATAAACAGAAGCTTTGTAAGGATTTTACCTGCGAAATGCCAACTAGCTATTTGTACCATGACCGCTCAGCAGGTTTGTTGAATACCAGAGGCCACAGACCCTTCTTACTTAGTGACTGGTAAACAAAACTAGTCAAGTTCTTTACATCTGCAACTGGATGCTGGGAGTCTTGTGTTAAAGAAGAGAAGATACCTTTCAACAAAACAGAGAGGAAGAGACAGAGACAATAGCACCAGGGTTAATGCAGGTTCTTCACTTCAGTCAAGCTCCTTGTCCTCAGACAACAGTTATTTCTGCAGTGCTTCGCTCTTGTTTCACAACATCAGTGATGGGGAAATACTGTTTTAGAGTAAGAGAGATTAAGGAAGTCAGAAAGTAAAAATAGCCCATCTGATTACAATACTTCTAACATGCTCTTTATCAGGCCCTTTTCTTTAACCCTCCAATACTCTTCAAAAAAAGTAGTTCTGAGACTTAAAATCCAGATAACCATAGACTACACAGAAGTCACTAAGACATTCTCTGCAATCTATTGACATTCTTTGAAAGCTAAAACAAGTGCATCATACTGTTTCTCTGCCAAATGCCAATACTTCCCATAGATTGTAGTAGCTTTCCATTTATTAACTAACTGATTTTCTCTCAATCTGATACAGATTTCTGTCATTCAGAATGGAACTCAAAACAAAACCTAATTTTTGTTTAAGATTGATTACGGTTCTCACAAGAGGAGCCGGATTGACTCTGTGAGTGAATTAAGCCCTCCAGGTATCCAGAGAACAAGTGCAGGTTGTGGGGATTTAGCCTCCAACATCACTCCAAAAACCAACTTCAGTCTCACACAGGAAGCCAGATCAAGAGAAAACAGTTCACTCCCGGCTCATTCACATAAAACTATGTGATGAGAACACCAGTTCACCAGGAAATGCTTCATCTCAGTCAAAAGGTCTTATGAACAGCCCTGAGTCAATGGATGCTTAACATGACATCCGATCTCGTGTTCAAGTCCAAGGAGTTTGTTACTCACCTTTGCTCAGGAGTACAGATTTCACCTTTACTCGTGGTTGCAACCTCCCCTTAGAGATGGATGTCACCAAAAAAACAACTTTCATCATCCACCACAGCAATATTCAGGAGCTCTATTTAAGGATGTAGGAGTCCAAGCTCGCAACCTTATTTTACTTAATGTCAAATTGTGCAGGATGTTTAACATTGGTACCAGATTGAACAGCTCTAGCAATCCTCCCAAGAACACATACTGACTCCCCCGCCACAGGCTCCAGTAACAAGCTTTTGCCCAATTCTGCCATGTGATACACTCTCAAGACAACTCCTTTCACAACGTTAAGCCTTCTTGAGAAAAGCAGAACTGAAAACAATCTTATGTTCTGATCTGTCAGATACAGTAAATCAATGGATAATGGCCAGCACTGGGGGTCAGAGGTATATATACTACAGTGTTTTCACAGTCCGTTAGTGACTATGTGGCCATAAAAAGTCAAGCAAGGATCAATGGGCAAGAAGAGAGGCTGTTGGGACTAAAGAAGATAACAGCCACCAGTACAAGATTGAAATACAACAACTCAGAGTATAAGCCTATCCTTAGGTATTACTGAGTTTGGAAAATTAACTTATCCATCAAAAAAGGAATTGACATCCTTGGCACAGTATGCTGAAATCAGTGAGATATTTAAATACATACCATATGCCATTAATTCAATATTTTTAAAATTAGTCATTCACTGGTCCCCTTCATACCATCAGTAAACCAATGACTGCAAATAAGACAGAGCAGGAAAATACACAAGTCACAAAAACACACACAGATAATACTTTGTAAAGGCAAATATTCTGTAGTCACATTTAAAGTTGACAAAATAACAGAACACAGGCATGGCTATTGTATGCAAGACAGGGTATATCTTAATAGCATTTTTTAATAGTATTCAAAGTTTTTGAAGGAGAAAAAAGAAGTTTTCCTTATACATTACCCAGATCACATTTGGTTCCAGTTGAAATGTCACTTTTCAAAAAGGGAAGGCATGGTAGGAGTGAAAAGGAGGGGAAGAAGAGAGCAAGGAGTAGATTTAGTTTTGATTGTCTACCAACTATCAAAAGTAGAATTAATATTTGAAGTCTAAAATCCTTTTTTTGTTACTGGTAATATTCTCCTTCCATTTTACAACTGATATACACCTATAACGCTTTATCTTATACAACTCCCTAGGTATTACGTACCTAGAAAGTGAACCCATCATCATATTTGTCTTCAGTCCATCTAGCAGGATAAGACTATTTCATAGTTATTTCAATAGAAATATAATTATGCATAATGTAGTCCATAGCAATTAATAAACACGTAAGACTTCATCTGAAAGATCTGTAAATTTTTAATTATTTAAATGATTCCTTGTATATAAATATTTCATTTAGCAAATTGATTTCCAACAGAATTGCTTCTAAAGAATGAGCACCCTTAGCAGTGTTAGCGTACATTTATTTTCAGACTTCCATAACATTTCAATGTTACTTAATAACCAGCATCTTGTGCATACTGTCGGACATCCCTTACAGGTAAACTTTAAATACCCACCTCGAACTACAAATCTGCTCATTTGAACTTGACACATTACTGCAATAATAGGAGAAAAATTATCAAGAATTGCTTGGCTGTGGCAAATGCTATCCCTTTGCTGAAGTCTCTAAATACAATTCCATTTACCTTAAAACAGTGAACTATTTCAAGTAAAAAATTTACAAACATTTGTAAACCACCATTTTCTTAGAGTACAAAAAATCTCAGCTACTACTAAACATCTTTTTTGTGAAAAGCAATATAAAATCTTCAATACTTCAACATATTAATTCTCTTTTCACGCAGTAAACTGTGGTCATGCTTGAAAGAAAACAACAACAAAAAAAAAAACAAGGAAAGTGAAACAGATTAACTGCACAGCTCCAATACACTTATTTCAGACAACATACTATAAATCATCTTGAAACAAAAGAGGCAATTATAATGTGCACAAATGTTATGATACTATGCATCTCTACTGGTCCAATGGTTCTAAATTATTGAAACTGATGGCTGAACAAGGGCATATTGTTTCAACACACTTGGATTACTTGAACAATTTCAATTCTTGCTTTAGCTATTCAGTACTGCGCAGATCTCTCTAATTCAAAAAACAGACAGATAGATGTCTCTTAGATAATTCAGGCCACATCTAAGGAGATTAAAATACACGATCAAAATTTCTTTAGCAATGTGGTTTGTAAAGCATCATGACTTTTTTTTTTTAACCTTTAATACTGTAAGATAACTCTAAAATTAAAGCAAGTACGTACATTTTGCCTCAAAGCATTCAGTGAGGGCAGAACAGCAGTTCCTTTCTCCTTCTAACCTCTATCCCATATTTCAATCCTCTTCGCTTCAGTGTAAAAGAAACAGGAGTGAGAGCCATAAGACAGAATCATTTCAAAACACAATCAGCTATTTGTAAACATTCTCTCCTGAAGAAAATCTACAACTGCTACTTGCAAGAAAAAGCAGCAAGTAAGGTAAATCAATTAGCTTGCTAATTTCTCACCCTCATTTATTTAGCTCTGCACTGTATTTGTCGTAATTGACTATAATTATGTTAATTACTAACTCCAGCATAATTACTATATTTATTGTCATTGAGCACACTATGTACCCAAAGCAAAGCTGGCATTTGTCGGGCATCAAAAAAAAAAAAAAATTAAATAAATAAAACCACACAACTGTCGGGAGGGGCTTCTCTGAAAACTGGCTGATATACCTTCAGCAAATGAAAGGGCAAAAGAGATTTCATGCAATGCTAGTTTGAAAGCATCGGTTCATTAAGGATATTAATTTTCTGATAACTACACATTTAAGCATGACACACTGGAGCAGTATCTACAGGATTTAGCAATTATTAATGCGTGACAGTTTCAAATGCTAAGTGAATCAATTAAACAGCAGCATTCACAATTTGAGAAGAGATAACTGCTTCATAACTGCCTAAGACTACAATTTTCACATGACAAAAAAGGGCCATTCAGGCTCCTTCAAAACCTGACAGGTCAAGAAAGAAGTTTGAAACAAAAGCACCTTATAACCATCATCTCTCCTCTTTACTTGTCAGATCAACTTTGCTAGTGTCTCCGCTGAAATGGCATCACCATGCCAGCTGCCACAAGGTGATTTTTCATGTCTTGTCAAAGAAATCTTTTATTCTATTTGCTCTGCATTAACATGTTACATTTATTGATCAAGCCCTTTCTGCAGCCACAGCAGGGCACTGTGCTCTTATGCCTAAGGGGGCTTTGATGTCCTGGTGACATTCTAGACCGAATAATGCACATACTAAATGGATTTAATGCAGAAATGTGTTTGTGCATGACAGCTACATTAATAACAGCCCCTCACACTGATAAATATGCAATTGCTACGATTAAGAGTTACCCAATTATGATGAAAATATTTTTCTACCTTATAAATAAAACCATCAAAAAGTTTTAACAATAGTGCATTTTCTTCCAACATTTTAAAATGCTATAAAGATCAGTCTAAAGGCTTTAAAACATATGTCATGCTTTGTTTTGAATTCTGGCTTTTATTTCCATCTCTCTTTTGTTGTTCATCTTCCTGTTCTGTGTGTCTTATTGCTGCACAGACTGGGAAGATGGCAAGAAAAAAACAAAAAATCAAAAAATCCTCTTTCACATACTCAACTCACAAAGAGGAACATGCCCTGTAAAACTGAAGCCCAGTTTCAAGCTACCACTTGCATATTCCCCCAGGCAAGAAAACAGTAGGCAGAAGAGAGAAACAAACAATCTCTAGTCCACAGAGAGGGTATTACAAAGCCTCAGACTCACAAAAGTCATGGAGGAACATTCCAGACTAGGATTAAAGTTCAAGGGGATGTTTTCATACATACACCCTCTTAATCGGACAGTGGAAAATATGCACAAGCACACACTGTAGAAATTATTCATGCTTCTAGCAGAAATAATCTGCACCCTAGAGAGAGGGAAGAGATATCTGTATCTCCATGAGCACAATTATTGGATTAATCCTCCCTCATTGGCCAAGATTAAAGATTCACTCTCCCTTTTGCCTCATACCTTAGACCCAGAAGAAATCTCTGTAAGAAAAAGGAAAACAACTCACATGTTTAAAACTACTGAGCACAAAATTAGAAGATGGACTTCTCTGTGAATCGAACCGTTGGTGCTATTTATAAAAACACAGCACCTATTTCTACAAAATCACTGACATCTGTTATTCAAGCACGGGAGTGCATTTAGCCTTTAATGTGAAAGGAGAAATTTGGCAAAAAAATTTATCTAAGATTAAAAAAAAACCAAACTATTCAAAGGTTATTTTATTTTCTCTCTACAAGACAGCAAGATGCATTAAAAAAAACCCAAAACCCACCAATTTTTTTTGTATTTCATATAAATCTCTATTCCCTAAGTACATTACACACTTCCTACTTACTTACTCCTTTTTTTCCCTTCACCAGTGATTATTATTTACCTTTTTTTTTTCCTTCAATGAAATCTTTACCTTCAAATGATCAACAATAGTTTTTCATTTCCCCTTGAAACCCTTTTCAGCAAAGCCTCCCAGTAACACTAACATTGGCACACCAGTGACCTTCCTTCCCACAGTCTATGCTTTCATTAAATGGGAACCAGGGAATGCTTTCCACGTATTATGAAACAAAACAGTGGCCTTTACAGTACTCTATTATCAGGAAAGGCTATCAAATACAGTTGCCATGAGAGACTCGGGAGCAGATTTCCAAAGCAAAACATCTCTGTTCCTGAAACACGCCTTACTGAAAATGCACGGTGTAAATATTTCATTTCTAAAATAGCTGAAAATCACCACCAATATCAAATCAAAAGAGCTGCTACAACTCAGGCTATTTTCTGATGCCCAAACCAACAAAGCTGCAAAATCACAGTATAATTTAGGTCAGAAGGGGCACCTAGAGGTCCTAGTCCAATCGCCTGCTCAGAGCAAGGCGACTTCAAAGTTAGATTAGGTTGCTCGGGGCTTTGTCATGTTGCACTTTGAACATCACCCAGGACGGAGATTCCACAGCCTCTCTGGGCAACTCTTCCACTCAACCTTTCTCATCATGAAGCCTTTTCTTAAAACCAGTTGGAAATTCCCTTGCTGCAATCTGCGACGACTGTCTCTCGGCCTTTTGCTGTACATCTGACAAGAGTTTGGCTCCTTCTTCTTCACAGCACCCCATTAGCCCCAAAAGGAAACGAAAGGCATTAGAAACTATTTAAACAAAATCTGTACGGAAAACAGCACGAGAAGTGATTCATTAGTGCACTACAGCGGTCTGGCATTGAAGGATTTCCGTCCACCAGAGGTGTAAACAGGAGGCAATCCAGTGGCATCATACCTTGCTGATTACAACCAGCATTCTTTTAAGTACACAGCAGTTTTTCCCTTTGCCTCATACACAACAAATTGCTGTTAGTCCTCTTTTTACCCTCAATATCCCCATAAAAAGTTCCCTTTCGCCATCCACCTCTATCTTTCCTTCCACTCCCAGGGAAAAGGGAGATGCGTGACCATCGCGACCGGTGTCACTTTGCTTTGGCTGCCAGAAGAGAGAGTTGCATCCACGTATCGCTCAGCATAATCAAGGAGACACACTAGTTCTTGGAAAAAGGCAAACAAGACAGACAATTCTTTTAAAAAGCAACTTTTTGTGATTATTTAATCAAGTGTTATTATTAGATTTACCACATCTGATGCAAAGACAATTAAGCATCTACATAGGCCCTAATTTTTAGTTAAATAAAAGGAAGGAGCTCTAGCCCAGGAAGAACTATGAAGTCAGAAAAAATTGGCAAAAAATATACATTTTCCTCTGTATTAAATTGCCAGTATAAAAGAACTAACGATAATCCTTCCCTCCTCCAATTTAGTTCTCCAGTCCTGTGTACATTTACGTGCTTATTTGACACCCAAATATAAAATAATTGGAGAAATCTGAGTAACAAAACCACCACACATAAGAACATTGAGTCCACACAATTACTATTCTTTGCAGAAAAAAAGGAAGACAGAAGTGCCATAACAACCAGTAATTAATTAGAAGATATCCCTAATTTTTTTAAAAATGTGCATCAACTCAACATGTTTTAAAAAACAAAAAAAATGAGGGGAGCAGGGAAGAAACTCCTTGGTTTGTCCAAAAACAAGCTGTATTTCCCAGAAAAACACAGCAGCATCTGTTGAAATATGTTATTAAGGAAGAAGCTTGGCAAAAGTTGCTTGCATATAAGTCACAAAATATAACACATTTGACTAATTTCCGCCAGTCTTCCCACCCTTTTTCCAACATACCTGGACGAGCCTCTGAAAACACACATGGAAAGCCTTAAATGGCAAAATAAGCGGTATCAAAATCAGTACAATTCACGAAAGCAGTTGTTCAACTGAGTATTACATTCTATCAGCAACATATGAAAGTTTTGTATCAGTTTTGCATCGGTGTCATGATCTTTCTGACAAGAATCTCTTAAACGGATAAGCGTGTGTGTGCGCACAGTAAAGACTGCAACTCTACAGCTGCACGTGACTTCTGGTTCGGAAAGGACGGCACTGTCTTGCAAGAAGAGTTTGTTGCCAACTAGCCACGAAGCTGAACACTTTACAAGAGAAAGGTATCCCTCTTTCTCTCCATGACACTACAGCCGTGAGGGCAATTTTATATAACATAACTGGAAATACTGCTGCCCACAAAACTTAAAAAATCAACCCTCTATACTAAACTTCTTAAATTCTTAATGTAATTGTTATGCTGTCAGAAATTCTATTAACACTTTCATGTAACCGAATTTGTTGCCTGCTACAGGAGGATTCCTTCCCAAAATACACTTGGCAGTAGCCACACTTACAGAGGCTAGGACACAGATACCCTATATGCAAAGCAACATGAAAAGAAGGTTGGTAAGTACTTATTTCCTGACTAACACTGAGAAGGGGTAACTGTTGAATATGTCAACATTTCTCTGGCTTAAATACAGACTAAAAAAATTAGTGACCACTGAATTTTTTTTTTCTTTCAAAGAACACACACACACTCTCATCTAGGAATAACTCATATTATAATGAAAACTAACACCTTTTCTGCAAATGACTATTGTGCCAGAAAATTACAATATTCTTTTCGTCTTTTTCTAGATTTTGACCGCCCTTGGTTCTCTTCACTCAACTTATACCTTTACCAAAAGTAAGCTTTTCTAGAAAATCAAACTCCTTTTTAAAAAGACATTAAGTTTAGAGTTTCTTCCTCACTGAAAACAACATACTGAACTGAGCCTCTCAAATTAATCATTCACTGATAAAAATCATAAAACTCGTCACTATACTACAGCATTGTCAGGTTTTTCAAGCAATAATATTTGTTTAAAGAAAATGACAATGATCTCACTGTTTACACTTGCTTCAGCATCTGCCCAAGATATCTCTTCTATATTCACATTCATTTAAGGCTATGATATTTATTCTACATCTTATCTGACTGTCTCTATAGTACACAGGCACAGATCAGTCTGAACGCCTCTGTATAATAAATACTTCATTCTCAGTTTCTATATGTTTAGTATATCTATCACAGCTCAAATAACAAAACATTACAGCTTTCATCGCATTTAGTATTAGCGTCCCTAAGTTAAAAATAGAAAAAATAAAACAAAAACCCCACAAAACAAAACAAAAAGAAGCCTCTTCCCATTCCTCAGATCTGGCTTCTGGCCTTAGAATACTTTACAGCTTTATAGCAGCACACTATCCTACATCGAAAGCTGATTGCAGCTACCTCAAAAACTAGCACTTTCTCTCATGTCTCCCCACAAAAGATTTAAACACGTTTCC
>VWZZ01002489.1:627841-644968 GCA_013399095.1 Psophia crepitans
GGCCCCCGGGCCGCGCGCGCCCCAGGCCTCGGCGGGCGGCCTCCACTGCCTTCCTCCGCCGGGCCAGTCCTGAACCCGATAAAAATCGCTTGTTTGGGGCAGAGGGAATCTCTGATCTAATCCGAAGGGAAGGATTGCAGTATAAATGCATTTAGCAAGATAAAAAGAGATAGGCCGGACTAAACAAAAACGTGGTGGTGTTGGTGTGTGGGTTTTTTTTAATCACACTTGTAATCTTTTTCACTCTGAAGGGTAAATAAATTGCAGTTGTATGAAAAACAATTGGTGCTACATGTGTTCATAACAGATGGGATCTTATCACAGTTTAACTGTAATAAATTCTGACTTCTGGAAATTGTAATCTTTACTCCATACTAGATGTCCCGTTTCTACTGTAATAATAGGGCTACAAACTCCTGAGAGCAAGCGGAAAAGTTTTCCGAGCCAGGGCATGCTCCTGCCGTCTCTCTACAGCCGCGGCTCTTTCAAAGTTCCCATGAAAACGCGTCTGAAAATCAAAGGGGAGAGCGAGCCCTGGCGCAAAGGGAGACAGAGCTGATCCTTCCCCCGTTGGGTAACATTATTTACTAAGGCCAAAGATAATAGTCCCTAAAATACATCAGAAAAAACAAGAATGATCTCTGTGTGGAGAAGCTCTGGCAAATGACAGATGACGCTTTGCTTTGCAAACAGAAAATGTCAGAAGAAACCCAGAGCCCGAGGAAGCAGAGACCAAACTTTAGATTAATCCTCCTGTGCTTCAGATCACAAAATTAAAAAATAAATTTGAATAACTACTGAAAGGATAAAATTATAACAATAAATTGTCCACATTCACTGAGGCTGCGGGACTAATTATTTTCACCATCTCGGCTTCCCATTGCTGTTTATCAAGTCGCAGGATAAATGCTTGTAAATCCATTACATTTCCATAAATCCTTTCGCCACTTTCTTTTTGGCCAATGCTTTTGCAACATTAATTGATTTTATTGCACATTCTGAAGTCACTGTATATTAGAGTCAAGCAAGTTTGCTCTAAAAGCGTTGTTTTTTCCATCTTCATATGAAACCCGTGAACGGGAATTACTGAAGCTACTGCAGGCTCTAGTCTCTTTTTCCCCCTGCTGTGATCTTGATGGCAAATGTGAACTGCAAATTACGAGTTTCTAATAATCTACGCTGTTACAGAAAACAGCTCTTTAAACGCTGATGAAAAATTAGTCTAAATCCAAACACCACTCTTCCCCCATTGTTTTTAAACGGGGGGGAGGCGTGAAACGCTACTGGGCGACAGAGATCAAACAGACCAATAAATATTTTGCGAGTCATTTACGTTACTGGATGGACAGCAGTTATTTTTAGGAAAGAATTTTCGATGTATATCTAAGTTCAATGCAATTTATAAATGAGTAGACAGGCTCCAGGCTCCTCAAACCCTTCTCCCTTTTCCTCAATCACCGTTAGAAAACTGGACCAAATCAGCCTTAAACCAATTAGTGATTTCTCACTTAACATCGGCTAAATTCCAGTTCCTTCACCTGCCACCCTAGCCCCGTGATCACTATTTTAAAGCGTTAAAACCCGAGCCTCTCCCTCCGCCGCAGCCAGGCACCCGGGCTGCGCAGCCCAAGCGCAAGCCCAAGCCCCCTTTTTTAAAAGGCCGAGCGCCCCCCGGGCGGCGAGGGGCACCTTCACACAGCCCTCTGCAAGTCGCTGCCATCAGCGCTGACCACGCAGCGTCCACTCTCGCCGGCGGTTTCCTACGGATTCACTTCAAGGTACTTCAGTGACGCAAGAGACTTGTAAAATGAATAGGGATAATTACTGTAGATTACGGAAGACGTGCAGAACTGACTGCTTTAGGTCGGACAGCTGAACGCTAGTAATTATGAACCTACCCTTATTACAGGTTCAGAGTTTGTACCCTATCCTTGGCTGCCCAGCCGTCTTACTCACATACGCTGCTATCCATTAAGACCTTTTGCAAAGGTAAACGCATCAGTTGCTAGCAATGCCGTCATTTTTTATGTTAGGAGGCGGAGGGGAAGAAAGCCCAAGAGCTGCACCCTGCTTGCGTCTAGCCCTTGCGGGGCGGCGGTCGGGCAGCCCGGGTCGGGGCAGGGCTCATGGCCCGGGACAAGACCGGCCCCCACACCGGGGCCAGCCCCCGGGGCCGTGCCGCGGCGCCTCAGCACGGCCCTTGCGGCACTTTGCCTCTTGGCTGAGAGGGGGTCCGAGAGAAAGGTCGCTCCCGGCCTTCTCCCTGGGCGGGACGCGGTGGGGCAGCGCCTGCACCCGGGCGCCCCGGCCGGAGCAGCAGTCACCTCGGGGCCCTGCCGGCAAGTAAAGGCCTTCCCGTTATGGCAAGGTCGGGAGAAGGAGCTTTTTCAGCCACTCAGCCTTTTCGGGGCAAAGCACCCTGTTTGGGAAAGGCCACCACCGCAGCCCATCCGCTGCTATGGCTTTGGAGCGCTCTGGGACTGACGGCCCAGGTGTGAGGGGGGACACACACACACGCTGTGCAGGAAGCTGATCCCACCCCTAACAGCCATCACAACAAAGCTGCAGCTGCAACACAATGTTATCGTTTCACTGAAGTTAGTAAGGTTCTCAAACACAACCTACCTTTGGGTTGCCTCCTCTCTTGTACAATTCACACCCCTTAATTCTCCCTTTGCGGAGACACATTTTTTCCTACCAGGAAGGCAAACTGCTGCCATCATCTGCTGCACTTTCACCGTGCCTGAAGTACTTGTCTTGAGGCAGAGGAATACATATTAACTCCCAGATCTGAAAAGTTTCTAACCCACAATTCTCACTTACTAGGGTTCCTAATCACCAGGCTATCCTAATGTGGAAAAAATCTCTACCCCTTCTTTGAAGGCACTCACTTTGCATAAAAATGCACCAGGCCAGAGGGAAAAAGAAGGAACAAGACTATTTAGTGAGCATAGTAACCAGTACACCAAAGCCTAGAGCTCAGGTCTCCCAGTCAAGTGCTCAGATTTAATCGGGTTCCCACCTATTCCATCTTTGCCCAAGAAAAAGCTTTAACATTCTACACTTTCAACATCCACTTTCTACCCTAGACAGTAATTAGGGGAGATGAGTTTACTCATGGAGAACAGGAAAAAAACCAGCTATTTATCTAATAACTTAGTGGCTATAGATCTAGCTGAATAGGGACCTTCAAGACACCTTTTTTTTAAAAAATTAGAAGCCACCGTGGCATGTTAGGTGACAGTAGGCTTTTCCTGATAAGGCCTTAGTAAAAAGGGTAAAATTCCCACTGCAGCATTGATTATACGACAAATTGAAACGGGTTCTTGTAGTAGAGTTCCTGGCTGTGCAAATAAGAATGTTTCTCCTCTTTGTTAGTTTGTCCCAGACTGTAGAACTGCTTGTGACCATCCTCTAACCACACATACATGCAGACCCACTGCTGCTCACCCTCACCTCAAATTTACCCATTTCAGGCTACCACAGAAATTTACTGACAGACCAAAACAAAGCCAGCCAAAATCTTACTTGTCCCTACATGTATTTTTACAAAAATATTTCAAGTTCATTTCATCAACTTTTTAAAGTAAGCATATAGCCCATTTCCATCATTAAATACTTGAGCTTATGAGTCTAAGGACATGCATGAGGTTTTTTTGTCCTATGCCCCCCCTCCCGCTCCCCCAATTTCTCTCCCTCTGCAAGATTACGATTTCCTTAAATATATATTGCACCAGCAGGCCCAGGGAATGTGTTCCAGATAAAACAGATGAATAGAAATAATAAGTTCTTTTTGGAAGGATGAGCTGCTAAATACATTCCAGTAGAGGTGTCAAAAAGATTTTATGAAGAGAGCTAATCACATTTATGATTGTGGTCTTCAGGCTGACTTTAGAGTTGGGGTAAAATGTTATGCTTGATCAAAAGCAGATATCCTATATACATCAATAGGTTTATAAAAAGATTGAGAAGGAATTTAGACCAGATGGAGCAACTAATTTTTCTAGTTTAACTGTATCATTTGGTTGAGAAACAAATGGTTGTTGAAGTATCTACAAATCAGGTACTGACAAATTGAGAGAACTGGCTACTCCAAGAGCCACAGTCTTGTTCTAGAGTTAAATAAGCTGTAAAAGTGTTGTAGCAGGTCTTACCCCCTCAATGGACAGTCAATAGTTTTTATACTATTTTAACTTACCTGTTTCTAAAGTGACTGAGTTAAAATTGTACAGTTTCCTACCTGTAGATATTATCAAAGGAAGTAAAAATACTGGTAAACTCTACCACTACTGATAGATGATACCAGTATAGTTCATCCCAATTAAGGAAGGTACTTGTGAATCATCATAGCAGTGTATATACCAGGTCACAGGTTAGAAAAAAAGCAACTCCTAACTAAAACACTTAGACTTGTATGAACAGTATTCCACATGATTAATTGTGTTTGCTGGTTAACGGAATTGTGTCAATTTACATTTATACTTCTGAGCTATTAAACTTACACACACCCTATGTTCACACTCTAGTGTGGAATTCTAGTCAGCTTGAAATCAGCAGAAGTTGTCTAGCAATCCTAAGGCAGGCAGAATTTCTCCTGGGACAAAAAAAAGCCCTAGAGCTCATAAATTCTAATTGCATATAAATAAGAACTAAGTATGTGCACCACAGTTGTACAATTCATAACAATTTGGGAATGGGCTTGGGAGTAGATTGGAGCAAGCTACGAGTATTTTGGTTTTCTTTCTGTGATGAGAAGGTTCACATGGCAATCTGAAGAGACCACACAAGGTAGACCAACAGTAAATAGGTTAAAAATAAAATACTGAACACACTTTTAGATGTAATGCAAGATGGAACTGAGTAGGTTTTGGCCACTGTATCACAGATACCTTGAGGCATCAGCTTAAAGTTGACTGTAATAAGAGCATGGGGAGTTTAATCAGCACATCCATCTGATCAGTCACCTCATGTTTTACTCAAGAACTTGCTGCATTTCAGTGATGGGTAAGATGTATGCATTTCTACCTTGTATGTGTT
This sequence comes from Psophia crepitans, assembly GCA_013399095.1. Lineage (NCBI taxonomy): Eukaryota > Metazoa > Chordata > Aves > Gruiformes > Psophiidae > Psophia > Psophia crepitans. The sequence continues at coordinate 632,879 of VWZZ01002489.1, forward strand.
ATTTACATAGAAAAGTTGTCAGGCATTTTTCCCCAAAACCATGGAATAATAATTTTAAAATTAACTAAAAATATTTTAGATCCCTTAAATTAATAAGAAAATAAGGAAAAGGAAAGGATCTATATGTAAAAAATTTTTATGCAGAACACCTTTGAAAAGATTTACATCTGTTCCGATAGCTAATCTTGGACAAAGCGAATGATTCTATTGCTCAGTAATTTAGCTCCATTTTTGTATTCATAGAAAGACAGACTAGTTTACACACTAACTTGAGTACTAGCAGAATGAGGTAGTGAGTTTTGCATTTCCATCTTGAAAACAATTATTGCATAACCATATTTCATCACCTATTAAATGTTAAACTCATCTGTGCAACATTATCCCAGCCTTTGTTGTAGACATTAAAATGAGGACAGGCATATTTTGTGAAGTCCCATTTGATATATTTTGCAATAGTTTAATTCTGGAAGAAAACGTGTTGTGAGCTTTAGAATAGATAAAAGGAAACCATGCTCTCCACACACCCACCACAAGCTGTCCTTAGGAATGTGAGCACATACAATTCTGGAAGTGTAATAATCATCATCTTGCTCATTACGTGGGACCTCCAGGGCTAAATCACAAACCTGTACACCTCGGGTTAAGTACCCTAGCAAACAGCTGTAGGATACTCATATCCGCTGTTGGCCAGATGCAGATGCAGAGTGAGAGGCATAGCAGAGTGAAGAGCAGGCTACATGTGCATACCTATTCAAAAGCAAGTTAAATATTGGCTAGAAACAAATCCATTTTATAGGCTAAGAAATTGATTTTCAGAGGAGCTGAAATACAGATGTTCAAGTCTCAAAAAAATCAGCTTAACTCTGGTGGTACTATTAGCAGGGTTCACTACAGTATAGAAAAGCATGGGAAATATTATCTTAGATTCTGGCACTCCCTAAGTCAGGGTCCACTGCGTACAGTGTGATACAAGGTTGGTTTTTTTTCCTGCAGTAGTGATTAAAGGCACTTGTTTATAACTACAGACCTAGAGACAGAATGGACTACAAATGTTTCCATAGCAGTAACATCCAGTTATTTTTGGATGTAGTGTACAGTGCATTTAATGAAATCCTCATCAGAACAGTAAGAGGTGATAAGGTGCTATATATTTTTATTACTTATCAGTAATAGAATATTATAAATACACCATTTGTAGAATTCAGCCCTAGATTAAGTAAGATAGAACTGATTTAGGTTAAATAGGAGAACAAATGAAGTAGGTCTCCAAAGGTTTCAATTTCAGAAGGGCAAACTCTGGTGTAGTTGTGTCAGATGGACCAAGGAGCTAATAGATTGAGTAGGGAGCAAAGTCCTACAAATATTCAAATCAAGAATCTTAAAGTGGTCAAACAACTGTATTCCACACAGGAAAGAAAAGAGAAACCCAGATGAAGGTACTCCAGGCCTAACTGGATGGATGCACTATCACCTCATTGTGTTACATGTGAAAAACACACCCACCAGAATTAACATGTGAAAAGACCTTTTTGTTTTCTTATCAGTCCTTATTTTAGGAGCACAGGGTTCAGGGAGGGAGGTGGGGTGATAGTGAAGAATTGCTAAGAGAGCTGTGTTAGGCTTTGCAAAGAATATTAAAATAAGATTTTTCAGTTATATAGACAAAATGAAAGAAAGGAATGCAGTAGAGATTAAGGATAATTCAGACATGTTCCCAACCTCAAATTGATATGTTGTATTAATTTAAACAAGGGCAATACCAAGGACAGGGTGAAAGGGAAGTAGCTAATAGGAGTGATACTAGAGAATGAAGATCAGGTGAAATAGAAACAAAATCAAATCTGATATAGTTCTAAACTCTGAGTCTAGTTAATCTCCACCCCAGTTTATGAGACCATAACAGTAGCTAGGACTACCAAAACTTAACCAAACAAAATTGGCACAAAATTAAGAAAGGATATTTTAAGAAGGGAAATATGATGTCTGAGATTAATATGTTTATATTTCTGACTCCAGTAATGGCCAAAACTTTGCAATGACAAGTTGAAAGTAACAAGGCACAGAAAATAGACATATTTAAAAGATACTGTCTGGGATTATTTAGAGTAGATCACAACACACTAAATATTCTTCAAATTAAAAAACCCCAAACCTAGCATTCTGGGCTAAAAAAGCATAATTAGTGTCATTTCTCAACATTAATAAGAAGGCTTTGCTAAAATACCATGACTATGGATCACCAGGGTAAGGCGGCTGGTGTAACTTCTAACAGAGACAAGGAAAAGTGTTAGCATTGTATAAAGCACTGGGAAGATCTCACCTGAAATACTGCATACCGTCTAGTCACTTGTATTTGAGAGATTATCTGGAGCTAGAGCAGGTAGAAGAGAAGGACTACTAGGAAGATCAGGGCAATGGAAAGCCTATTTTATGAAATGAGGTTAAATAAGCTTGATTTGTTTAGTCTACTATAACAAAAGCTGAGAGAGGACAGGATTGCTGTCTAACTGTGTTAGTTAAAAAAATCTGAGAAAAAAAGACTATTTAATTTAAAAGAAAGTTTTGGCACAAGACCAACTGGGCTTTAACTAGCCATGAATAAACTAGATTTGAAATTAGAAGATAGTTCTTAACCAAGAGAGCACTGGCAATGAACCTTTCTGACAGCTATTAGAAGGCTAGTTGTTTGTCTTTTTTTAAGGGTATGCTGGTAGTTCATTGTTTTTGACTCTATCCAAAGTCAGTGCCAATGGCAAATAGTTCACCAGCAATGCTGTAAAGCAACCTCATTCTGTAACAGCTGTCCTCTGGGAATAAGCCACACAACTGTTGTTAAGATGGAATACAACACACTTTAAAAGGAGAATGGTCTGATGCAACAGCTGCAATAGGGAGGGGAGGACCCTATAGCCTTCCTATTCTAAAGCCTTACAATGAAGGAGTTGGTAGATAGGATTAAATCTACCAGTATTAAACAATTAAATAACATTTTTGTGATAGGAGGAAATACATTAATAGGTAAATGATAGTCTGAAACCTAGACTTTTTTCCTTCTAACAGTTAAGAAGCCCCAATTTGTTTTTTAACAACAAAAGTAAATCACAAAACAACTGGTTAGAGCCAACCACATCACACATTAAAAAATGCTATGGAACTTCTGAAAAGGAAAGCCATCTTGATAAGCTATTACTTTTTTCTGTGGAAAGTGAGTTATTAGCAAAATCCATAAAATCTTGAAGTGAACAAGTCAACAATATTTTTTTTTGAAGGAAACATTCCCACCAAAAGTAATTCCTCCTTAAAAGGAAATACCATACTGCAGGATATGTAAGTAGCAAACAACCTAAAGGCTACTTTGATATTAAACACAAAATCCTGTTTTAGAGGAAAAAAGCTCTTTATAAAGAAGCTTTACTTTCAACAGTAAAGGGAATAACATTTGAACCAAAGAAGACTTAAGCAGATGACAATTTGTAAATGAATTTTTCCTAACGTATACTTTAAAAAGTTTTAAAAGAAGTTAATATAACAACAAAAACCCCTCAGAGGGGGAAAAAAAAACTATTCTAATTTCTACTTAGTCACTGACCTGCTCACAGTCCTGAAGGGTGCTCCCTGCTGCTCCTGCATGTGGCCTTGCCCCAGGATCAAGGCCTTGGGGAGGCCAGAGCCAGGCCCACACCAACCCAGCCACAGCTCAGCACTATCCATCCTTCCAGCAGCAGAAAATGGCTCCTGCCTCCTTCTTCCCAAGCAGCCAAATGTTGGCCTACCTGCACCAAAGTCCCCTAGCAGCCATTCTTTCCCTTTTAAAGAGGAGCCCGGTGTGACAAAGGTTGATTTTTCCCAGGTGAGTAAGTTGAATCGCACAGTTTCTTTCAATTGGCCCAATTAGCATTACTCAGCACCCTATGCTAGGATGGATGCTGGTGGCCTGGCAGATTTCCGTGCGATGGCTGTAAAGTCTGGGAGCTGTCTGCAGTGGCTTCACCTGGGTGTTTTACACCTCAGGCTGGGTTTCCTCTCATGAGTAACTGGGGAGGGGGACACACAAATCCTCCTTGTCTCCAGCAGCCATGGCTGATTCCACAAGTGGCTTTGGGCCCTCACCGCTGAGGTAGTGTTGTGGCTTCTCCTGAGGGGAGATGCCAGGGAACCTCCTGGAACCCCCTGGGTGGGGACATGGCACTGCAGGCCCTGATGGGGCAAGCCTGCCTAGCCCCACTGGGCCCCAGCTGCCAGCAATGTCTGTCAGCCCTGTGCAGGCCACTTTGATGGCACGTGTGGCTCCAGGAGTCGTTTCAGCTTTGCTTTTACAGTCAATGCACGTGGGAACAACCGTTTTGCGTAGTGAATAAGGTGCTGCTGACATGACAGCCCTGACTAAAACACCAGGTCTAAACATGCCATGTTCTGGCTAGTCCCCTGGCTCCTGCCAGCTGAGGAACCCTGTGGTCACTGGGATGAAGGAAGAGTGCTTTGGATTGCACCCATACTGAGTATCCCATGTATATGAATGAGAGACAGCCAGGCTTTAGTAATTACTCTTTACCTTGAGTACTGTGGAGCTGATGCTCTCTGAAATTAATACTGAGCTTGTGCAAGCAGAGCGACACAAGTATGGGTTGCATAATTCCTAAATATATCTTTATTTTATTGCATCAGAGATCAGAATAGCCAATAATTGGTAAGGCTGATGATACATATTCAAAGAACAAAACTATACCTGAAATGGAGGAATTGTCTTGTTTGCTGATCCTGTTTCGGAAATCTAGAATGACCTCCCTGTCAAGAAAACCAATTGGTTTTGATCTCACGCGCTTCTGAAAAATGGTATCACTGAATGTTTGTGTAATGCCTGATATCTAGTCTTCTGTGATGCGAAACTGGGATGCAGACTCCTGCCCACAGCACATAAACTGTAAATCTGATAATAGTACTGACCTCTTTGTTCCAGTCTGCTAGGGAAAGCACCAGGACAGGAGATGTAATTGTAGCAGGAAAAAAAGCTGATCCAACTTCATGGGCTCTTCAGGAGTTGCTCTCTGCTGAGAATACAGCTGGGGCAAGTTCATGTTAAACGTACCTGAACAGCCAGCGCAATCTAATTTCTTATGGACTAGAAACTAGCTGTTGGGTGGTGGCAACTTTTAGGCACAATTGAATTAAAAGATACACTTGTTTATTCAGAGAAAGATGCTAATAAGGCCACCCAGTCTGCACTTGAATTGTTAAACCCTGTATTAGGAAGAATACTAAAGTGAAGGTATAGAAACTACACGAAGTAGAAAACTGAACAATTTTAACTACACCTTAAGAGTTCCTACTGATATTTTAAATCATGAGCAGCAGATCTCAGTTGTATATATTCTTTAATCTTCTATCTTCCTTGAAATGTATAGCTTTCTATTTTACTTTTCTAAAAAGTAACCACAGCTAAAACCAGTAACAGAGATAAATGATAGAAATGTAACAGTGGAAGTTCTGGTGCTTGGACATTAATGTTTTATTAAGGCTTCGAGGCAGCACTCATGACAGAACTAGGCAAATACAGGTGACAAACAAATACTTAGACCATGTGAAGAAACAAAAGCCTTTATGGTTAAAAGTTCTAATGTGGGTTTTATTTTACTGGACTAGAACAAATATTTTTTTTTCTCCAAAGGAAAAGCAACTTTGCTTTTTTCTCTTGGACTCTTATATAAAGTTGATGGAGCATTACCACACTAAAAAACTCTCCCTTTTGACTATTCTGCAAACAAGAGAAGAAAAAGGTTTTCCTTCTCTCCATAGTACTTATTAGTTTGCTAATGACACTGAACACAAAAGATACATACAAGATATACAGTTCATAAAACCTTCAAAGTGCACAAGCAATAGTAGGTTAATAAGAGTGGGGGCTTGTAAGATCCGTGCTTATTCTGCAAACAAATGCGACGTTTTCAGATCTGTCAGCTGCATTTAGTAACAGGGGTACAGATTTCTGGTAAGTGCAGGCAGGAATAGACTGACGATTTATCTACATACAGAGTTGTGTTGATTTGACTAAAGCCTGGACTGCACATGGAATTATTCAAGAATAAGAGCAGTATTCTTACTGAATAAATTCTTGTGCAGACATGCTTGTTCTAGAATACACACTAGAATAAGGTAATCATGTTATGTGATAAGTTTCTATGTGTAGAATATTTTTGTGGGGCCTCAGCCTGCCTCAGCCTGAAATAATTTTCAAGTACAGTAATATCTTAAACTTGAACTTTTAAAAAACTCTTCATTCAAAACTCTGGGAATCCCTTCAAGGATTTTTTTTTCTGTTGGAACAAATCTGTCTTAGTTTGAGAACAGATTTTTAAATACATGAAATCACTATACATTTCCTGTAGTTTCCTTACAAATTTCATGTAATCCAGAGTCTTATCTGAGATCAAGCCTCTGAAATCCTGGATTTATGTGTGGCTTGAACCCATGTCTTCTCATTCTGGGGACATACTGACTTGACAGTCTTTCAGTGTCAGTTCCACAGTTCCCTATGGTGAGGATTTCTGGCCCGTCTGTTTATTTATTACCACATTCCTCCTCTGTATAAGACACTGCATCTTCCAGCTGTCTGTGCAACAGCAGTCTCTAGTCAGATGTCTCTATGAACTGCTAGGAGGGTGGACACTCACGAGTTGTGATTGCCTCCTGGTGTGAATAGAGCAGAAGGTGTCATTTGGGGAAGGACATCTGCAATTGTGCTGTGCATGAAGCACATGCAAGAAACAGCAAAAGGAATGGTAGAATAAATGATTACCCTTTGGCTTGAGTGACATAAAAATTTCAGCATCATATCCTGCATAATAGAGAGACCAAAGCAGTTCTAAAATTTATGTATTTCCTTCCTCTGTTGAAAGGTCTAAGAATGTCCCATCTTCTCCTTCCCCACCCCTCAATCAACATGGAGATTGCAGTTTCACAGGCAAAGTCTTTAACAGCACAGTGTGAGTTTTAGGACATAAAAGGAATGAATGGTCTGAGGCAGAACTAGGGGTTAATAGGTTGCAGAGGGAGAAACGGGAACAAGAGGAAGTCATAGGACTCAGAACACTGAGCAGATGGATGGTCTGGGACCCAATATCTAGGGTCTGCTCAGGCAAGAGGGAGAGAAGAAGCCACAAAGAGCTTTAGTTGGTAAGAAGCTGTCATCTTTACTATTGTATCACACTATGAAATGCCTTAACTTCACTGATGGGAGAAGGAATGTTACTTCCTTGGCACCACTCTTCTCCCACCATAACCTCTAGCCCACCAAGTTAAAGTGAGCCCAGGTGGCTTCAAAGCAAAGTAAATATTTTTAAACTCAGCTAATTATTTCTAGCTATACTTGAACAGATTACAAAAAAAAAAGAAAAAAGTCAAAGCTGGAATTATAAGAGACATGACTACATACCTCTTCATGCACTTTCACTGTACAACTTTGTCTTGCTGCTGTACTGTTAAATATAGTTTAACTAGTGCTAGCTTTATGGCACAGTCTATGCTGCATCACAGTGGATTAGATTAAAGGTTAAATTAAGAAGTTCCTTAGTCACAACCATCTTGGGCAACTGATCTTTCCCTTTTCAAAAAGGGAAAGTTAGTAAAATATAGACATAATTTTAATATTTCTCCACTGCTAATTGTTAATGCTTGAGAATTTTCTAAACAGGAAAAACTCAAGACAGCTGGAGACTCTGCAGGTCAAGCATGGCCTGTTCTGTGGAGTTCCCTCCTATAACTAACCTGCTAAGCAGACAGCAGCAATAGAAAATCCTTTTAGTATAGGTGCTGTCCAGCTATAGAATTGCAAAACCTTAGGTCTAGGGATTAGCATCATTTTAGGAATGATGAAGGAAAGTCTACATCCAAGGTTTTGCTAATCTCAAAAAGTAGTAATGTGTCAGACTTTTAGTCTGATCCCCTTGTGCAATAGTCAGGACTGACAGATTTTTGGGTTTAGGTGTCTTAAATCCACAATAATTACCGGTCTGTCTGCGAGTTGGTAAATGGGTCTGAAACAGCTTTTGAACAAGTGAATTATCAGAGATGAAATAAAGACATATTAATTATGTAAAATGATCAGCTTTTGACCTTGCAAGCTGCTTAGTGTAGAAGGAAAGTCTTTTTTCTGTCTTTCCAATAATAAAAAAACCCTCATTCTCTCCTTGCTTTGGTGGGACTTTCTACCTTAGATAGGTCTGAGACAAACACCCAGATTACTGGAGAGCAGATGGGGAACCAACAGCAAAATTTTTCTTGGCTGGCCTTGGGTAAGAAATACATAAAAACTTATAATGCAGATTGAGCCAGCACCTCTCATTCAGTGAGGAACTGGAAAGAGTAAAACAGAGAGAGAAGTGAGAAAACGGATGAAACTGTGACCCTTTTGTTCTCTAACGCTGAGCCAGAGATGAAGCAGCAAAACTGACAGCAGTTGGAGGATTACCCTACTGTCCCACTGACTTAAATTGCTGAACTCTGCTTTAAGGTACATGGGTACCTGTGCGTAGTCCTTCACACTCGTGCAGTGACTGACGGCTGAGGAACAAGTCCATGAACCTGTGTGGTGAACAGCTATTACTGATTCTCACCAATCCCCATGCAACCACTCAGCTCTCCGTTACTGCTATCAGTGAGACCATGTTGCTTGATATTAATATTCCTTTTAACACACACTTTTTCAATTATGTTGTTTATTACTGGCAGAAGGGATTCTTGTAATGATTTTAATTACAGTATTTGGTATTTCAATACTTTTTTATTTATTAATAAATCGGTTTAATTGTAAAATATGTTAAGGTGTAAGTGTTTGGGGAAAAAGGAAGGGTCATGAAGTCGTATCAGAAACCTTTCGTAATGTTCAAACTATTTTATAACGTTAGGTAAAAAACCCACAACAGTAAACAAACAGTATGTGACAACAGGACACTCCATTCCACTGTTATAGCTTCATACAGGTTACCACTCATTGTGGAGATGGGGCACACAGCTCCAGAAGGATTACACATCCTTTTTTTTTCAGTGGTGGCAAGTGCTTTCTTCTTGTTGGTACTGGACCTCAAGCCTTTTCTCAGTCATAATTTTCACTCTGTATCCAATTTTCAGCTGTACAGATGTAGCACATCAAAATAACATAAAAATCACAGAGCACTTCAGCATCCTAGCAGCGTCACTGGCAGCACCGCTTTTCCTTCAAAGACAGCCTCTTTTACTATTCCACAACTGCATAGTTAAGCTTTCCGCTGTATGCTCTCAGTAGACTTGATTCTGTAAAACAATGTTAAGACACACTGTTATTCAGAAAGTCTCATCTTGTCCAGATAAACAAGAAAGTTAGCATAAGGACACTGTGTCTTTGTAGTCAAACAAGACCTGCATAATAACTAAATAATATCTTTTAAGTATCACATATACAAGTATTATTGATGGAGATACTGGACTTAACAAAGCTGGCACGGTCTCAAAGTTATTATTTCAGACATGTTGAAAACATTCTCAGTATGTGGATATATCACATTATTAGCTGCTTCACAAATGTCACTGCCACATCACTAATGTTTGCCTTTTAACACCAAAGTGGTTGAGGGAGCTCCAGGGCCTGTGGGCAGGGGTGAAGGGAGACCCTGGGTGAAGCTGGTGAGGGCCATTAAGGCCTATCAGAGCCCTGAGGGCCCCTGACAACTACAGAGTATTCTCACCAACTCAGTTCATGTAGGCTATTCAAGACTCATTAGGTGTTAAGAACTTTTACCTTCTGATGTTTGAAGACTTCCTAGAGATGAAACAGTCATTCCAGAGTTGTCATGTCCTCTGGAAAAGGTGTTAGACTACAGTTTTATCACTCCTGTATATTATTTAAATCTGACGAACTACTTCTCCTCAAAACCAAGTCATTTTACCAGTGAAAGGGAAGTGGAAAATCAAATTGCTATTCTGTAGAGGTCGATGTGTAATTCTGAGTATGTCCAGAACTCTAAATTTAAGAAAATCATCCCAGGGGCATATCTTCACCAAAGTTTCACTGCAACAAAAAAAAAAGTCTTAGCTTTCAGTCTGAAACTTTTTATTCCTTTCATATAGAGCAAGCTTACTGACTGACACACATGGGCAATTATCTGTAGATAATGATTAGTCTTACTGCAGAAGTGTGAGAATATGATGCTATTCAGAGAGTCTCAGTTTGGACCCATTCTGAAGTTTATTCACTAAAGGAAAATGAGAATATATAACAGGCTTTCTGCTTATAGTGAATTTTTAGTGCAGTGAATATTGGCTTATTTTGTGTAAATAAACAAGAACTGAGAAATCTAAGGCTAGGTAGAGGTCGGATTTTGTCATTTAGGGTCTGTTCCCAAAAGACCTCTTCTCTCAAATAGTACCTCATACAGAATGCACAAACCCGAAAGTTTTAGTCAATTAAGTTTGTTTAAATGACATTATGGGGGATAAGCACGAATTGTTTCAGAAAGTATTATCCTAGTGTTCAGAGACCTTGTACTTAGGCAGTCAGCCAGAATCTATCACCATGGAATCACAACAATCAAGGCCTTGACAAGTTTTATGTCTAAAGAAAACCAGTTAGTCAATTAATGGTTAAAGACTTCAAAACATCTTTTTGTTAGTATGACACTGATTCAAAAGATAAAAGACTAAGCAAATCTTTTCAATAGTTTTCTGTTCTTTTCTCCAAATCTTCTGAGGAGGAGGAATGACAAAAAAAAATCCAACCACAAATCCTGCTAGAACACATAATAGTTAACTAGTAGCCAATCGTTTAGAGTAACTCTTCCATTAGCAATTGGTACATTTCCTCTAAAACAGAAAGAAACTTTCATTAGATTTTTACGGTTTCAAGCTTGAGCCTTTTCTTTAATTGGATGTCGCCATTTAATTTTGAATGAAATAGTTTTTCTTTTATTGCATTCTGATACGTGCCAGCTTTGACAGAGAAAGCAAGCAACATAATGCTCATATGGCACATTAAGAGCCACACTCTGTTGTGGCTTTGCACTTCAGAGACCCTAAATTCTATAAAATTTGTTCATTAAAAGGCTTGACTACAGCAGTCTCTGTGTTAGAGGTAATGCAATAATTGAAGGAGGCACAATTGCTTTTTGCAAAACCTATTTTTGAACTCTATGAAGGGAGAAAATAACAAATTGTCTGCCCCAATTTCTCTTCATATTATTTAGCTAGCTCAATCAAACATAGCTACACTTAACACAGGGAGCTCCTTGATGAAATTCTGTGGCCCTGGTAATACAGAGAATCAGTCTGCATCATCATAGAGATTTTTCTCATCCTAAAATCTAACAAGATATCTTTTAGGAATCTATTTTTCTTCAGAACATATATCATTCTGATTCCTAAAGCTGCTCAGAGGTAACTGCTGTAAGTGCCATCAAGAAGCCTCTAAATATTATAATAAGGCTTACAATGGACATAATGTAAGTACAACCTTGTAGATTTTCTTTGTTTACAACTTTGACTCTCCTCAGCAGCCATTTGTATGCCTTCTAGAACAGCAATGGATGAGGATGTGCTGACTCCTTAAGAACCTCTTAGAGGCTCCAGTACATGCCTGCACAACTCTGCTGACAGTAAGTTCATGAAAGAACATAAATTGTTTGCTGGAGACAAATTCAGTGCTTTCTGTTACTGGCCTAAGTTTGGGAAAATGTCTCTATAAGGATTAGTGTTCAAACAGAAAACTGTGCTACTACATTGCTGTAATCAGCTTTCTGTCTGGAATTCTGTAATCCAACTGTTATAAGTTCTCATGAGCATTGCTGTCTTCCAAAATACCACAGTTCTCTTGGTGCCCAAGAGCTCTAGCTATGTAGATGACCTGTAATATCACAGAATCACAGAATCACAAGGGTTGGAAGGGACCTCGAAAGATCATCTAGTCCAACCCCCCCTGCCAAGGCAGGGCCACCTAGAGCATATCACTCAGGATGTCCAGTCGGGTTTTGAATGTCTCCAGAGAAGGAGACTCCACAACCTCTCTGGGCAGCCTGTTCCAGTGCTCTGTCACCCTCACAGTGAAAAAGTTTTTCCTTACATTAACTC
>VWZZ01002489.1:645470-657641 GCA_013399095.1 Psophia crepitans
ACTCCACTAGTCACAGGCCTCCAACTAGATTCGGCCTCATTTACCACAGCCCTCTGACTTCTGCCCTCCAGCCAGCGCACAATCCACCTCACTACCTGATCAGCCAGGCCACACCTCCTCAGCTTGCCCACAAGGATGCTGTGGGAGACAGCATCAAATGCCTTGCTGAGGTCAAGATAGACCACATCTACCGCCCTTCCATCATCCACCCACCTGGTTACATCCTCATAGAAGGCTATCAGGTTGGTCAAGCATGACTTTCCCTTGGTAAAACCATGCTGACTGTTCCTAATAACCTTCTTGTCCTTGATGTGCCTGGAGACAGTGCCAAGGACAAGTTGTTCCATCACCTTTCCCGGGATGGAGGTGAGGCTGACCAGTCTGTAGTTACCCGGGCCCTCCTTCTTGCCCTTTTTGTAGACTGGAGTGACATTAGCCTTCCTCCTGTCCTCAGGCACAACTTAAATATACAACTTAAATCTTCAAATGCAGTGAGTCTAACATCTGCAGACTTTGCCTTGGGTTTAAGAATATTCTATGTAGAAGTGTAAGATCCAAAGCCCAACAAAAAGTGCATTCTCCTGCCTGAGTTTCAACACCAGTCTAGAAACTTCTTTGGCCCAAAGCTGTCCAGGATCCTTCTACTATAGACCACAATTTTTAAAAATTATTATTTTCAGATTAGCTTGCTTCCTTTATAAGTGAACAGACCTGCAGCTAAACCAACTCTCCTGCTGCAAAATATTGCTTAGGTTTTCCCCTCTTCCACTCAGAGATTCAACTTCTGTCCTGTAACTGCATCCAACTAAATAATTTTAAACCTTTTTAACTTCTTTCTGTCCTATTTCAGTAATTGCCATAGTCAAAGGCAGCTGCACAGAAGACTGATGAAGCATCTTCCAGCAACCATCACCCTTTTGAATATCTAAATTGTTTATTCAGGGTTCAGTCACAAAAATCAAATAGTCTCTTCACTCCTATCACGGTAGCAGCTTTAGCAGTAAGGTAGACACCTATGCATTACACACTGCCACCATTTTCAGAAAATAAACTGAAAGTATCAGCCAGAATTCATTAGTTGTACTTAAATAGATTCCCTAAACATCACGGAGTCTAAGGAATGGTAGAGGGCAGATTGGGTCAGCTTGTAAGGGAACTAAGAAATATGTCCTTGGTACTTTTGTCCTTGTTAATATGAATAGTCGTTACTAAAGTCCATGGAGATGACTTCAGCTATTCAGGTTAAAGGTCTCGTTTTCCACAAAACTACCATTACTCCATCAACCTGGCTGTTAGCCTCTCTACCTCATAGTGCTAGGAAGGGATTTTCTTCTATGCATAAATTACATTAAATTAACCAGCACTGGCAGGTGGGTGGTGAAATTATATATTTTTAGTGAAGCCAGAAGTTAGGATTTTCAAGGGCATTCTTCTTTTAGTTTCAACAGGAATATCAGTGAAAGAATGTGCACCCTGAAGAATTCTGTCTTTGCATTTTCATTTTGGCTGGAAATCAAATTGCTGTCAAAAGGTGCAGCTCATCAAGAGAGGAGGCCTTTTTTTTGTTTGTTTAATTTCAAAGTTATAAAACATTAAACTGTGAAACTGTGGTAATAACATTTCAGCCAGCTTAAGCAGGGATGCAATATATTACCAAATGTTTCCTGAAGCAATGAAGATTCAAAGTGTGGTTTCCTCTTTTTGCCTTTTCTTTTTGTCCAGCAGTCAATTTTTATTTTTTTGGTGAAAAACAAACTTATTAATCCATTTAATTTCAAGGATATGTTTTCATTAACTCAGGTCTAGAGCTATTTGGAAAAGAGGAGAAAATGTTTATTACTGTTTTAATTTGATTAGTTGAAATGTTGCTGGAAATATCAACATTTCAACAAGTGAAACATTTTCATTAACTTTACCAATGTCAACAGGGACTGGCTCTGCAAAAAGTCAAAGGTGGTAGATCTATGCCCAGCAGCCACAATATATTGGAAAACTAAATCAACTCAGTAAATCTGTCCCCAAATCACCAGACAGAATTGAGTTGCAAGCATTAGAGTGGCCCTCTCTTTCCAAATCCACAGCATGAACTGTCCTGAAAGAATCCACTTTCCAGAATCTTTCATGCATCAGCCACTAAAACCAAATGAACAAACAAACAAGAAAAAAAACCATGGCTTTTCAAAATGTCTCAGGTTGGGTGAGAATAGCCTGAGAATAGCCAAGTCATGAATCAATCATAAAAAATCTTGACAGTGGTCATTGCTGCAACACATCTGGAAATCCCTGGATACTCCAGGCCTGACCTGGAATATCATTCAAGTACATGTATATGACTACACACGAGTGTAGTTCCTCTTAGGGTTACCACTTCTTCATCTACAAACGGAAATGTTTTGGAGAACTGAGTTTTGCTAGGTAAAAGCTAAGGGAAAAAAAAAAGTTTACAAATCGACTATAAAGTTCACATTTGACCATGTTATAACCTAGTAGAATTCACATGTAAAGTAATTTGAGATATTTCCCGGAAATCCACTGGGAAGCAACTTGGGGGGTTTAAAAAAAGGGAAGGAGAAAGAACTAGAAGAAATTTCATTCTGTTACAATAAAATACTGCAACTTAAGCTAATTATTTAAGCATGCTCTTCAAATTTATAAAAACTTTCATTAAAATTAAGCACACAAACCAAGACTTAATCAACTGCAGTTATCAAATTGAGCCAGTGGTAAGCCACAAGCTCTGAAAGTCCCCATTGAACTGATAAATGTAACTTTTTTTCATTTGTGCAATAAAAGTAGCAATATTATTTTATGTGAAATGTGAAAAAATTATTGCAACAAAAAGTCACCCTCACTCCCAAGCTTGGCCCTGGTCCTCCTCTCACTGGGACTGCAAGCATGGTTTCACAGATACCTCTGATTTACATGGTGTGAGAGCTCAGCGGCCTTTTTGTACACTAAATTTTAGCACACAGCAATCCGATGGCTGATTACCGTCCTCCCTCTCTCCTTCTTCTTTATAACTGGGTTTATAACGCAAACATTGACACAGCCTTAACTATGGCAACATTAGCATTTGCCATTATAATTAACAGATTCTTTTTTTTTTTTGTGATTCACATGCATATACTCTTCCCAGTGTAGTAGTTACAGACAGTATAGCTTGTAGCATATACTATCCATAAACAACAAATACTTTCTTTTTAGAGTATGTCTCTGATAAATTTTATTTAAATGTAAAAGGTAATAGGCAGAAAATGTAGTTTGCTTACAAGTTTCCTTTATGCTTGTTGGACTGTCACTTTTCTGCAGATTTATGATAATCATTCTTGCAACAAAAACGTTTACTTCACTGTCTAAATAATAAGGTAATTTGTTACAGCTAATTACTCAAGTGCTTCCTTAATCTCAATTAAAAGATTCAGGCTGATTTTCTACATTTCTGCAGCAGTATGTTCCAGAATATCTTGTTAATGTATTCCCAATCACATATTTGTTAAGGAATGCATGGTCCATGCAAAACTGAAATGCTAAAATACATAGCAGCAATCTTAAACAATGATTTATTGTGACATGGGATGTGGGACATTTCCACAGCTTTTGTGATTGCAGTAATGAAGCTGTAAACCAAATAGCATGAAATGAAGCAAGGCCTTACAATTTAATCAGCTCGTAAACAGATCTACTGCATCAAGCAAATGACATTATTATCCATCCGAAGTAAATCATGCTAATCTCAGGAGATAAAATCAACATCATTAATGGTCACATGTCATATTCATCAACACTAAACCATCCCTTTTGACAGATTAATCCTAACTACAGCTCCCACGATGTATGGTAATAGGGCTTGTAGCATACATTTCATTCAGCAGTAAGGCTAACCAGCACTCTTAGTCTGCTATTACAAATAATTTTTTTATTGATTTACATATTTTAAAATGCATTTAAGGTGAGGTACCATTAAAAATCCTGTCACTATCACATATTTCTTCCTCACATTCTCAGTCTGTATTAATAGAAACTAGAAACTAAACACTGTATGCCATATAAATACTTTCTTTAACATGCCGTTAGTGGTAATTAAAGATTTCTGCCTGTGTTTTTCATCCAGCAATGAAAATATGTGCTCTTTTTATAGAGTTTAAAGAACTATTGGTAGTATTATTCTAATATCTCATTTGATGTGTAGTAGTGCGAAGTGCCCCTAGTCATGGATCAGGGCTCCACTGAGCCAAGTAGGATCCTGAATTTAATGGATAATAATCCTTTATTATCCATTATCCCATAATTAATACAACATGAAAAACAAAGTTTCATTTATTATATTCACTCTGCAGTTTATTGTGTCCTGCAGTCCGGTTGTGTATTTCTGCTCAGACTCCAGCTATTGCATACTGCCTATTTGTTCCAAACACAAAATATATTTATTTATCATGGAACTGACCCTGTATGAATGCTTTTGAAAAGTGTCCACTATTCAAAGTGTCACTTTCCTTGAACAGGCACTGAATTATATTGACAGGCACATTATCAAGGGCTGCTGACTGACAGAATGAATGACTGCGGCTACATGCCGCATTACCAGTCATTGACTGAGTGGGTGCAAAAATTATCTACAACCTTTGTAGAACTAAAGGACTCTGAACTAAGGCTAGAAAAGAAGATATATATGCAAGTGATTTACTGGTGCAGCATTTATCAACTTAGTACAAACATCTCAACTATTACCCAAACTACTTCACTAATGTAGTAATTCATTAATGGTTTATTCTCTCTCCTGAAACTATTTTTTTAACATTCCTTTTATGTAATTATTAATGTCGTGTTATTTCATATGTGTTTATGGTTCACCAGGGAAATGTTTGGAGTACTAATTTTAAAAACAACCACTGCCTCCTGCATTTGTTTTTAAGCCAGTGTGGGTTAAGATGCGTCTTAGTAAGATTGTAAGAGCAAGGCAAAAGCAGCGTTAGAGGCTGTGGGTGACTGACGCATAGCAATCACTAAGTTGGGCAGAGAGAAGGTTGAATACTTCCTGTACTGTGCTGAGTCTTTAGGGAAACACTAAACTAACCACAAAAGCATTTAAATTATTTGTCAAAATAATTTATTAGCTGAACTACTTCTTGATTGGCATAATGGCAGCTTGAACAAGTAGACCATAAAGGTCTACTTTTTGTAAAAATCACATCTATTGACTAGGATAAAAAATGCTAATAAAATGTTTCAATAAGTGCATTAATTTCAAAACCCCAAAGTACTAACATCAAAGTTTCTGGAATCCACTGACCTTTAAAGAGCTTTTAAAGATTTTATGACTTAGATTGTCACATTAGTTACCAAGAATCCTTAAGAATCTAATTTTTCTACCTATGTTGTGTTTTTAATGTTGGCATTGTGAAGACTTGCCCTTTTCTGTCTCTGTCCTTTTTAGTCTCAATACTCCCGTACTTGAAGCCCTACATAACAAGTTACTTAATCTTTGGCAGGCTGCAGACATCTGTGGAGGTCAACAGTAATGGTGGTTAGAGGACTAAAAGAATCACTGATGAGAAAGACCAAAAACCTCCATCTTTCTCATAGGATTTTGTGCTACTGCATAATGTCTTAGTGAGGTGATGGTGTCATTGAGCTAGTCCTCCCCCAAACCTGTGTCCTAGTACCTCTTAGACATGTCTACTCTTACAAATGTTTATTAGTAAAGCCAAGATGAAAGTAATCTGTCCTTGAAGCAGTATGGTTTAGGTAGGCAAAAGAAACAAACCTGTTTCTGAAGCAATACTAGCAAAACGGCAATGGGATTTCTTGGTGGCATAAGTGCATATAAGGTAGAAGTTTTGCCAGCACAGCTGTGGTGGAATGAAAGCAAAGGGAAAAATTGCCTCCGATATAGCTGTGCTACCAACATTTTCCCATGTAGACCAAGTCCTACTAAGAAACAGCAGTTGTGCAAAAATAATTATCATCTAAAAAGACAAAGGATGGATTGCCTCACTTTTATCTGCAAGAAACAAAGGAACAAAAACATACAGTGGGCAAAAGACAGCAGGAGTACCTCTAATAGCTCACTTTTATGCCTGTTATGGGTATGGGTTAGAACAAAGACCACCATTAAAAGGGTAAGGACAGTCCCACAGGAATAATTGATAATTAAGAACAAAACGATGAATAATTTTTATTCCTATTATTTGGTCTTCCCAGAGAACAGGCTTTAATAAATATGTGATTAAAAACCTCTTTGAGAATTTTGTATAAGGTATTTAGCAGTGGAACTTACATAAGTGCCGCTACTGTAGTACTAAAATGCCACATCACTTTAAGTTTTTTTAGCTGAAGACTTATTAAAAATACCATTAACTAACAATAACATTACAGAGAACTTGTAAATACATCTGTTTCCTTTCTGAAATACAGCTGCAATAGGAAGCAGCGCTTGTTTTTAATAAGTCCTAATAATATTCTATCAGTTGAAAGAGCTACACATTGAACTCATACACATAACTGCTTCAGTCTCAAAATGATAAAATGTGTCAAGATATAAAGATCATTTCATTTCTTAAAAATGAAAAGAAGACATGATTTAAAATACTGTGCTTTGGTTGCATGCAAAAGATTCCTATAATAAATCATCCAAAATAAACTATATTATTTAGAACCTATTTGAAAGGAGACAAGCTGAAAACCTGCTAAAAAAGCCCCATTAAAAATGTTAAGAATAGAAAGCATCTTAACTTTTATGCATATATGTTGTTTACTGTTTACTGATATTCAAAACAACATACAATGAAGTTATTTTACTACAATAATAAGCTCATGAAAAACGATGGTGGAATATGCAGTGCTGGACATTTAGGCCCTAACTTTCTCTCCACTATATTGTCAATTTGAATTTGACTCAGGTTTGCGAGGGTGAGAGAAAAAAATTTATATTCTTATTTGTTAACTAGCATGGATTAAGTTGTTGATTATTGCATTGTAGGTGTAAGGTTGTATTTGAATTCTAGAATGCTTTTAAAAGTCAGTGTAAAGGATATAGGTTGAAACAATGATTAGATTACATGAAGAGTTTATATTATAAAAAGCACTAAGCAGCCATGGGAATTAGCATAAACTAGATATGCAGAATTCAATCTGCAACATCAATAATACGATGAAAAAAACCCAGTGAAATATGCCTCAAATATGTATTTGGTGGCTTGGCAGCATTAGTTCAATAAAGGTACCAAGCAACAGAGACCTTATGAACAGAGCAAAAAAACTCCCTACAGCTGATTTTCCTTCTAGCTATTTGGCATGTAAAGTATAGTAGGTTTATGCACCAAAGCAGTAACAGATTGGTGCCTGCTTTATGATCCACATCACTTCTTCAATCCAGCTTTTCCTGATGAGTAATCTACATTGCAACTGTTTGGGTCATGTAGAAGAAAACCCTAACGTAGTAGCTGATACCTTCATTTTCACCCCAGCCGACTGTAGAGCTTCTAATTTAGAGAGACGAATGTTGTTATGCATAGAAGCAAGGAGAGCAGTACCAGATCTGCAAACTCAAATCTAAGGAAATGAGAAAACACTTATTTATACTCACTGTATATAAACATAAAAAATACATGTAGCTCATCAGTGAGCAAAAATTAGACTTTCTCATTTTCTCATCTGCAAATTTAACAGTGACATAGGCACAGACTTCAACATCAAATCTTTCAGCTTTAATCTTCCCATGTTGAAAAAGAGGGAAATCCACACTGAAGAGGAAATACCTCCTTTATTAAACCTGTATTATAAAAACAGAAAACTACACAAAAGTTTGTGTATTGCACTCTTGATTTGAAAGTTTCCTTTCAAAATTTTCTTCTATAAAGTAATCAGAGATACACCACACAAGCACAGGGATCCTTGCAGTTAATTTAAGGTATACCGAAGACAACACAAGCTAGAACAAAACTCACTTTTTTGGTAGTGTTAGCCAGCCTTTGTCATAAGGTGAATTAGTTAATTTTGAATTTCTATTTTAGAAAAATCACTTAGAAAAGGTCTACCTATGCTTCTTTGTTCTCTTTTTTTTTTCTTTCCTTCTGAATGCCATTTCTTATGCCACATGGAAAAAATAAATCAGTTTATTATTGCATCTTCATACATACAGAAGATGACCAAAGCACACACATGATGACCCATTTCTTAGCTGTTGACAGTGAAGCTGGAAAACACTGGAAACACTTTTCTGTACTGTTTGGATTATAAAAGGGTCTTGAACACACAAACTTGAAAAGACTGATTGGCTTCAATGGATTAGCCATAGCTATCTTAAAAACACTTCTGAGCTTATATGGATAATTCCCTAGCTCTTCATTTTAATGTGAAGTTCTATTCTGACAAGCAATCCTTAAAGCAATACCTCTGTCCTCAAATAAGTTTTATTTATGTGTTTAATGCATGCTCCTTTTAGTAGCTTAGTTAACTTTGGGTTCTGTGTAATACTCAGGGAGCTTGAGTATTCAGGATCTGAGATCATGACTGCATTCTTAACTGAATCCCAGTGGGAAGATCAGATAGCATCTGGCCTTTATGAATCAACATAGGGTGGCTGCTGGGAAGGAAAGGGTGGTCCTTTATTCCCATTTACTTTTGTGTGGGAACAATCATAACATACCTACTGACCAGAATCACTTCCTCCTAGCTTCACCTGCAGCAGGTAATGCAGTGGTATGGGTTTGTCAGTCTTTCAACCAGTCTAGCGAGCTAGGCAAGCACAAAAGTGATGATTCATTAAGTGACATCTGAGCTCTTCAGCGTCCTGGGAAACAGTGCCTGAGCCACCAGAGTTACATTCTTCATGAAGTTCCTGAGGGAGCACAACTCCTCTGCATCCCTTCCCATCTCCTGCCAAGGAGGCATTGCATCTCTGTGGGATCATCCAGCCTATGACCCAATCAGAAACTGTACAGTCTGACTTGCAGATGCTACTGCATTTAACTTGGGTTGGGATATAGAGAAGTCCTTCTCTTGTGAATGGAAAAAATTTTGACTAAAAGCCATCAAATCACAGCAAGTAGTGAAATCCACAAGGCTTTTTTCATTTGATAGAGGGAAGGAAAAAAGCCTTCAAGGAGAGCATATGAGTCATGGGGTTTGGTTTCCAGAGGGCTCTTTGGGATTCTTTTAGACCAAGAGTTTTTTAAGACTGTCAGAGCAGGGGCTGTGTGAAACTCAGCAATTTTGACTGTCGTGTTATTTTTCAGTTCCAGCTTTCATCACTTTGTGCCTTTTGGGTCTAACTTTGCCTCCACTTAAGTGGTTGTCAATGTAGAATAAATCACATGAAGAATACTTAGGGCCCTGCTCTTTGCCCAGCCCACATAATAGAGGAAGGAGCTAAATCCTCAGAAATAAAGGGATACACTCTCCTCCTGAGTATGGCTATTGAAATCTTGGAGAACTAACTGATAAGCTGAAGATGAGAAATAGTTGTTGAATGTACTCCATTCAAATCTTTGAGGACTCACAGCCCTCTGCTGCTTTGTAGAATAGCAGGAAAAAAAATCTCTGTGTCTCTTGAGCACAATGCAGGAGGAGGAGAGAGTAAAAATGAATGTATTGCACAATGCATGAGTAGCTTCAGTACAAATTAATATATTGTGATGGGTTTAGGGGACAGAGGGGTGTCCAGAGTTGGACCTGGAACAGTCAAGCCAGTGATTCATGGCTTTCAGTAGTGACGCCAATGATTCTTGAATTCCAGCCTCTGCAACTGTGCCTTGCCATTTATTCTTTTTCAGATGCAAAATATTGCAGACATCCTTTCTGTAAGGGATGTGCTAAAAGACACTGGGACTAGCTAACAAACTGGAAATTTAAGCACTCTTTTTTTACTTTTTAGGGCAGGAGATAAACTGAGCTCTTAATGTACATTTTTAAAGGAAAAAAAAAGTGGTCTGATCCTAACAGATTTTTGCACAGGAAGCTCATGTAAGTCTGAAGACTCTGCAGAGGAGCCAGCTTCACAGTAGGAAAAGCTTATTTTGTTATTATTAGCAGCCTGAGGTGTGCTGATTATTTTACTCCTGGTATTTTGCCATCTCTTTTAACATGCATTGCCACAAAATGACTCATGAGAAGGGGTTTTTGAATGGAGTTCAGTCATTTTGGCACAGATTCCAACTCTGATCATAGGGAAACCATTTACTTTTCCAATTACGTGGTCAAGGCACAACCCCAAGTACTGCAGTCTTCTCTTCCCATGTTAACGTAGCAGGAATGGCCAACTAATAAACAGAAGAAAGTGTTTGGTGAACTTTATAGTGAGAAATTGTACACAAAAGTCTTCAGGCAGTCAATTTCCCATCACTATTTGCGTGCGACTCTTGAAGGCTCTTCATGGAATCAGTTTTCAGCAATTTATTTCAACAGCAATACTACAGATATAAAAATTGTAATTCTTCTTTTCAATAGTTAACGTTGGAAGTGGCATGTAACTGGCCTGCCAGCTCTGATCCTTCATCTGGTGAGGTTTTAAATCAATTCCCTAGTGGAAAACAATCTGGTGTAAAGTTGAGCGAGACCTTAGCTAGACAAATTTCCTTAAAGCATAAACCTTAAACAAATGCAAGGCTTTATTGTCACCTACACGCTTGTTCTGCCTATCCAATCCACATAATGATCTGTTCACTATGAACTCTTCTCCCCTGTGGGAACTGAAAGTGTTCTCCTTCACTCTTCTTAACTTCAAAACATTGCTTTCCTCCCCAGTTCCATCCTTAATTTCTCTCCCTTTCTGACCATAGAAATCCTCTCAGTAACTTACTCAACACTGGAAGGCATTCCAGCATATCACAGATCCTCACATCCATTACTGTATCCCACAGTTAGGCAGTACTGGGCTGATCCTCAAGTCACTGAAATCAGAAGAGATTTTGACACACATGATGAGGCCCATGCAGCAAATATTGTATTACATCCAGGTGTATTTGTATGTAAAACGTATTTTTCACTTAATGTAAATGACAGGGATTCAGTATCCAATGTGTATATTCTTTCTATCTCTGCTCTGTGCAAAAAGCTTTTTCATTTACTATGCTTTTGGTTCAAGTACACAAAATGAAGTGGGGTAGTTAAAAACAGGCAAGTAATGTACCTGATGATTTACCATATTTTATTTACATTATTATATAGCTATTAGATGTAATATTGTCTGCTCCTGTCACTCTCTGCAATGTGTTTGATGATTCAGGGAATAAATAAAACCCAGGGTTAGCAAATAAATGAGAACAGAATTGGCAGCACACCAAGTCTGCTTTATTTGACTGAGAGAGAGATGTGTTACATGGCCTGTTTGTTTAAATTATGCCAAGAGCTGAGATACACCAGGTGTTGCAGACCATGGAGTAGAGCCCTTAAAATGTTTGCAAAACCCAGATTTCTGTTTACTAGTTTGCCAGAACACAAACCCAGAAGGCTTACTCTGAGAAGTTGAAAGAATGGGAGTCTGTGCTACTATTTCCCTATCACTTTTATCAATTAAAGTTACAGAAATGTCTCGTACGTACTAACAGTGACTATCCAGTCCGTGTGTGTCTGTCTCTATGATGAAATCTGTAGTATACATAATTATGTAAAATTATTTTTGTGATTATCCTAGTGATTCTGAAACACCATAAGACAACTCTTTAGTACAGATCAACTAAACTTCCCTTAAGTTCAGTAAATTGGAGCTGGGTCTGAAAGATTTAATCTGTCAAGGTTTTTTTCCTCACTACCTCTTCCATCAGAATAGAATAGAATAGAACAGAATAGAATAGAATAGAATCATTAAGGTTGGAAGNTAGAATCATTAAGGTTGGAAGAGACCTCAAGGATCCCCCAGTCCGCCCCCCCCCCCCCCCCCACCTATTAACCACTAGACCATGTCCTTCAGTACCGCATCTAACCTTTCCTTAAATACCCGCAGGGACGGTGACTCCACCACCTCCCTGGGCAAGTGGCTAGAGAGAGCCAAGGAGGTCCTGACCTGTTCTTACAGAATGAGTGTGGAAGTACACAGCTCCAGTGCTACAAAGGGCCTTGGTAAAGAGGATCTAGCACAAACAAGATTTAAAATTATTAACTTTTACTTATGATCATACTGAAGATGTGCTCAGGCTTCACTGCAGAGTTGCTTTGTGCTGGTCACCAGCTGTT
>VWZZ01002489.1:658028-710730 GCA_013399095.1 Psophia crepitans
TGGTGGGGAGAGAAAGAAAAGGTGAGGGGGGGGGAAGAGAGAAACACAGAGAGGGAGAAGCAGAGAGAGACTACTTGCTCCCTCTTTAACTCTATGATTGGTTACTAGCCCTCTGAGCAAAACATTTCTGTCTACCAACAAAATAAAGGCTAATGCATGTGAGGCTTCTTTAAGTTTCACCCAGTTATTTATTTGTCTTCGTGATTTTTGTCCCTACCTTGAATAGAAAAAGATTACTTTTTAAAAACCAACTGCAGCAGCGGTGACATGAGTTATCTTCTAACCAAAGTACATTGTCTAGGATTCAGTTATCTCTGAGACTGCCTTTTTCTCTGTATCTTCTAGTGGTTATAACTTACAACTGCCTGGAGTGCTTTTATTGTCTGGTTCAAACATCTTGATGGACAAAACATTCCTACTGACTCTCTCTGGATCTCTCTCTCGAAGCCTGCCAAAGCCTAAGCTTCAGCATGCACAAAACACACTGCAAGTAAAGTCTGCTTAATCTCACTTTGCATTTAGCAAGAGGATATTGGGATAGTCCCAGAAAAATGCTGAGAGATTTGTGTTAATCTAACAAAGATAATAATGCCATGCTTGTGCGGAAGCATGTACTTGCGTATGGTGGTTAGTGTGGCTGACTTGGAATAAAGAAAGAAAGGAGATCCCTGGGATAAACTCCTAATTCCAGCAAAGGCAGAGGTAAAACTGCAACCAACTGTAGTAGGACCCGCATTTTGTCTGGTTTTTTGGCTCTGTAGTTTATCTGCTAGCATATTTGTATGTGATCTGTTCTCTGTCGGTATGTTGTACAAAGTAATAAGTGCATTTTTTAATATAACAAAAGTTTCGTGACAAGAAAGTCAAGAATCCACTCATTCTCCATTAATATGAGCACAAGTATTAGAACACAGAATGGATTATATGTACAAAAATATACTACTGCTTATCTCATTGCTGAAGTTTTTTAAAACCATTTCTAACGGTCTTGCGAACAAAATAGACTCAATAGGCCTGATCTGCCAATGTGTTACTCCATTCGTATGTCAGTGCAACTCCATTGATTTTTGTGCTATTACAGCAGTGTAAAAATGAAGTAACACAGTGTTGAATAAAACCTGTTCAAAGACTGACTGATGGTCCTGTTCAGAAATCAGATGAATTAGGAAAAGCAAAATATGTTGAGAGAAGGTGATGTTCCAGCTGTGCTGTAGTGGGAGGAAGGATCACACGCTATAACAAATCACCTGGTTTCAGTGATAAAACACATTTCACAGAGAAGTGATGTGAACTGTCAGTACTATACCTGATTTGTTTAAAAGCCTCATCATTGTCTAAAAATAGCCTCTATCTTGTGTTTTTCCTCTTTGAGAAGTATCCCGATCCTCAGTTCTGCATCTCTGTTTCTTCACAGAATAAAGTTTGCTAAGTATGGGTTGCAGAGGCAGTAAGATTTGTTGCTCTGGGACTTGGGACAAAACCTAATTTTAGTAGGCTCTATGCTTCTGCTTATAGTGGTGAGGCAGAATATCAAATGAGCTGTTTAGCTGTGTTAGAGCCACAGGTTTGCACTGGTTACAAGGTTCATTTTCATAATTCTTTAAATGACTGGCCTTCACCCTAACATGAAAGCAAGCCTTATTCCATTAAGCCCTCAGTTCACCCAAGTTACTGAAAAATGGGCCCTCTGTATATTCTGAAGTTTAGTTCACATTAGCCAACTACTTGGTTAGGGTAATTTAAACCAAAACAAGACTATTGCTTCTCTCTAAATAGGTGCTGTAGGCCACAATATGTTGTGGGCTTAAACTGTGTTATATCACTTTAAGACATAACTCTCAAACGTGAGAAAAACGTGTGTGATAAAATAAGACCAACATTGTTTTTGACCTAGTTTGAACAAAGGTGCAGAAAATCAATGAGCCCCAGAGCAGCCTAAATGCTTTGTTAGCCTTTTACTACAACATTATATATTACATGCAAATAATGGCACAAATTTAATGCTACTATTCATGTCAAGTGATTTCTTTGAATCTATATTTTATATTTTACAGATCTTGAACAGTAACATTTTTCTTTTTAGTGCAAAGTTGCTCAAGGTTCACTGGAGACTCTTTTAAATTGCTGCTTTCAGAGAAATAACAATGTAAAATGACATTATGATGTATAGCACCCTCCTGAAGACTTGAACCAGTGCAGCAGCAAGCCACTAAAACCTCTGGGAATGAAGCAATCTCCAGAGCACTATTGTCCAATTGTCCTAACTGGATCATTTTTAATTAGTTGCAATTAATTTCAAGTGACAGCACACTGAAATATCAAATCAGAAAGCACAGGACAACACACTGGAATTTAGAAATTATTATTGTTAGATAGCTTCTCTATTACAGAAGAACTAGATCTGAATATTACCTGACTTAATCTATATAATTTTTCCTTAATTAGTTTCTACAGTAAAGATAAGACGTGCAATGATGTTGCTAAGGTAGTGACAGAGCTTTAGCACTTACTCAGCTGACATGCATCAGGCTAACAAGTAGTCCATACCCTTTTTTCTATTGGAGACATTAGTAGCTATCACTTCAAACAGTTGTCCCTGTTATGGCTAAAATGGTTCAGGATTACAGAGACAACAGGCTACAAATTATCCACATTTTTGTCCCATCCTGTACTGATGGTTTGGTTATTCCTGCAGGGGACTCAAAAGACCCAAGTTGAGTCCTTATAACTAGATTTCAAGAGAAACTGGGATTTACCCCCCTCTGAAGGTATGTTAAAAATCCTGTGTTTGCCAGTGCTAGAGGGATTTGCCAAATGAAAGGATTTTGCTACTGAGACATGAAACAGGACTTATGACCACCCAAGTCTCCAGGCTACACTAGCCTTGCAGCAGTTACCCTATCCCCGCCTGCCCTTTCATAAGTAACCTGTACCCGATTCTTCATGACTTGAAGGTGAGAAACTGCTGGACCTTCTCCTTTCTGACCAGTGCAGCTCAAGCATTAGAGAGTTCACACAGAGGTTTGCTGTATCCTAAGGCTAGAAGAAATACCAAAGAAGTGGCTCTCTTTCCTTCTGTGTCCTCTTAGCACCATCAATTGGCACCAATGTGCCTTAGAGATACAGACAGAAGTGCTATAGATCATAGGTATCACACCACAGATAGGTCACTGAATTTAGAATACTGAATTATGCTGTTAAGTGTTTCGATTTTGCAGATATTGTCAGGCTATATCTACGACAAATTAAAATGCTACATCATCTAATCTTGACACCACTAGAGGTAAAATATGTCTATGAGGTTAAATGGGGCCAAATTTTCAATAAAGTTATTTTAATGACAAGATATATCTCTATAATTCAAAGTGCAAAACAAACATTCTCAGGTGAACTTAGTAGGAATGAAAGAAGGTGAATCATGTTGTCAGTCTGTAGAAATTGAAATCCTAGACTGACAACAGAAAGACCGGGCAAGACACAGTGTTCACTATTCCGTGTGTCAGTGCCCTTCTATCACAGCCAAAAGGGGGTAAGTCCTCCAAGGAGCTGGCATGTGCCAATTCAGTCCTTACTAACTCCACTGGACTTGCTCGAAGGAGATAGGGTAATATTGCGAGGTACTTGTTCCCTTCTCTTCCAGCTCCTCTGCCCTGAGCTAAAATAACTAACTTGTTTCACAAGGAAGTTTTCAGATGACAACTATTGATATAGTCAAACCAGTTGCACGCAACAGAGAGGTGGTGTAATGTGGTCTTTGTGTAGTCTCCTGTCTTACAAACACCGTATTATTCTGTCTCTGAGTACTTTGCAACTTCAAATATTTTTACTCATCAGATTTTTACAATTTGGGAACTTGATCCTGAGATGTCTGAGCTGGGGAACTGGGAACTGTCTGAAATAATAATACTACTTTTCTGAGCATGAACTTGTTCACATGATAGGTGGCTCAGCCATAGTTTTTTTCAGGAAAACACAGCTGGAGGAGCAGTTATAGTTTCACCACCATTTGCCAAAAAAATGCAAAATTGGAACCTGTGTAATTTTCAGAAAGAAACGTACTCTGTCAAACAAGGTCTCTGTTATTGACTTACATCTGTACACTGAGAATGTTTAATTAGCCTTATGAAGTAAAGAAATCTACTAATTATCAAATGATTTCACACTGGAAAATATGCTAACTAAAAATGCAGAAAGAATTCCTTGAAGATCCACTTCTTGTTATAACCTATATCTGTCTAAAACACTTTACCTTCTTGGCTGAAGACGTCTATATTTCTTCATGTAACAAAGGCAAAATGTTTGGAACGATTGACTAAAGTTACTCATACATTTTTAAATCTGATTTACTCAAAGCAAGTCAATAGTTCTGTCCTATATTAGAGCCCCTGAAGATCAAGTTTATTTTATTACAGTATCCTGCTCCTCCACCTGCAATCAGAGCTTCCACTAGGCCAGCTGCAGTGAGTACACATGGCAAGAGGCAGTCTCCTGGGACCTTAGACTAGGAGTGGGCAAGACTTACAAATGATACAGTAAAAATCAAAAGCACAGTGAAGTGAAGCCTCAGTACAGAAGTCCCATGAAAAGCTAGGGTATAATCCAGAATAAAATTCTGGTATTTTGGTACCCT
Organism: Psophia crepitans; assembly: GCA_013399095.1. Taxonomy (NCBI): domain Eukaryota; kingdom Metazoa; phylum Chordata; class Aves; order Gruiformes; family Psophiidae; genus Psophia; species Psophia crepitans. Next base: position 662,659 of record VWZZ01002489.1, read on the forward strand.
ATCCAGGGCGCTCATTACTGGACAAATTGATCTTTAATGAGAAATTAGACAGAATTGGACTAGGCTCCTTTTTACAGCACAACCTATCTAATTTCTACTGCGTCAAAATGTCAAAAATGATTTAATTTCTTTCTTTCTTTCTTTTCTTTTAATACTTCCAAGGTCCTTTTTTTCTTAGAGGGGCAGAATCTATCTATAGCTGAGAACCAACGCAAACTGCGATAGGACTGAGGACTATCTATCAATAGAACACAATTCATACATTCACAGCAAGACAGAGGGGAAAAAATGCAGAACTATTTCTTTTTAGTAATGATTTTCTTATTACACACTAGATTGCCCCAAATTACAGATGTGTTAGTAGAAAAGACAGAATAACCTGCCTGTACTTCTAAGTGTTGGCTAGTGTCAGGCTTATTTTTTGTGTTTCTTTTTTTCTCCTTCTTTTTAGTTACTTGGCTTAATTAACAAGATTCAAAATAATAACGACCTTTGATGCTGTTCTATGGTTCACTATATTCAAGAGCATCTATTTTTGTTTGTATAATATCACAGCATAAATGGTGTCGTCTTTTAACAGAGTGTGACAGAAGCTTAATTCCTGGTGCCTATGAATCAGGTCAAAAGCTCTGTCGATGACAGTGAGTTAGAGATTTACAGTAGACCAGACAAACTATAAAAACCTATGGTAGGGATTATGAGTTATCAAGATGTGCTGAGCTGGCACATGCTGCTAAGTCTGCGGTCAGCATTATCGAGAGGGAAGCTACAGTGCTACAGCTGCACAGCACTCTATTACTACCAGTTAGCATCAGAGCAAGTATCAGCAATGGAAAGACTTTAAAAAGGTTTGAAGGCAGGAGGATAAAGAAGGGAAATTGGGAGGAAAATGCATGACAAACAGTAACGTCTCGAGGACTGGCAACTCATAAATCCAAAGGTTGCTAGCAAACAAACTGTACGTTCAGCACTTTAACAAAACCATTCAAGGAAATAACGTCAACACCAAATTGAAAGCCTTCTATTCCCTTGTTCTGGCAGGAAGTGTGAGGAAAGCAATAACTGTGGGAGCCTGCAGTTTTTCATGCAGTGATTTTTTGTTCATTGCACATATCATCAACCAATTATTTGCGGTGGAGGAATATGCCAGGTAGGAAAAGGGTTTGCTAGTCTGTCATGCTTTTCCTTGAACTTTATTCATTCCTTTGTTGATTTTTAATATATATAAACACATTGCTTATGGCACTATGTATGCTTGCATGAACAAAACCATAGGGGCAAAAAAACTTTTCTAAATCAGTTGCTCTTCGCAGAATACAATGGAGTTCACCAATTCATATAGCTAAAGGTTAAGTATATGTTTTACTGGCTACAAATTGATGAGATATCCCAAATGAGAGTGAGTTTGAGAACTGAGGTATATTTAACAATGATTTGCCATGCTTCCAGCAGTTTTCAGCCTTCCTCACTGCAATAGGGATGGGACTTAGTAAAGTCTTATATATTCAGTTATTTCACTTTTCATTTAGGTGATGGGCCTTTAGGACAGACAAAGAAATTCATGGCCACTATGACAACTTTTGGGTTCCTCTAGATGCTCTCTTCTGCACAAAATTTAGAATAGAATGAGAAGCCAGGGATATGATATTCATTCCTGCCATGAGTTGACTATCACAGCTTGCAGTTTGAGGCACCAGTGCTCTGTTCTTTCAATGGCTTTTGCAGGGAAGTTGATAATACTGAAAAAGGTACAGAAAGTCACAGGAACACACTGGTTTTGCCAGAGGAAAATAAAAATGTAGTCATACTTCTTTAGAACAGAGAGAACATTTGCCCTGTCAGCAATCATCTTCAGGCACATTCCATCCAAATTCCATTCCCCATCCATCCAAATTCCATTTTATTTTAATTGAGTTTGGTCCAACTTGCCTTTTAGCCTCCCAAATGATCTGGTTCTACAGGAGCAAAGACATTAAACCTTCCGCTGTAATAGGAGAGAGACACAGCTGAGTACCATCTGCACATTAGTAATTCTACTTATGGTCTCAAATGTTCTCACATACTTATCAAATAAAAGAGCTGCACAGAATACCGTCCTGTAGAGTTTCCCATAACAAAGAGCCTACTAAAAAAAAAAATCATCCCATAACATTCTTTAAGGTTTACTGGACAGAAAAGAATTGACTCAGCAAAGATCAACCATACCATTTCTACTAGATACCCAGGCAAAACAAGAACATCTTGTAATTAATTGTACAAAAAACCAGTTGAAAGATACAACCATTACGTGTTTTGGTCTGAAATGAGCAAAATATACATGACTTCCTGAAATACTTAAATGAACTGCATGCACTTGTGCCTTCCAGCAAAAGCCCTTCTTCCTCACTTTCTGAGTTTGATCTAAGTCACACTTAGCACAAGATTGATATGAGGCAGCTGTACCAGCTGTTATCCATTGCAGGAGATGGATTTTTGAAATGTGTCCTGATGGCCTGCTAGAGGTAACCCATGTCTTAACCTTCTATGGAAAAGTGCTGAAAACTCAGTCAGTGAACCACTGCCTTTTTTCCAGCCACACCAGGCAACCACTACCTTTCTGTCTAGGAAAAAAAGTAACTAATAGGTATCACCAAATTCTGTATAAAATAAGAAAAAAAAACCAAAAACAAGCCACACCCAACAACTTTAATATATAGGTCTACCTTAAAAACCACTCCCATTTTCTCAGAATCTGCCTGTTAAATTTTAATATTATGATCTGCAAAGTACACTGAAAATTACCTACCACATTGAAATGCGGGTTATCCTCATGCCTGCAAGCAAGATGCATGGTGACCTGACAGCAGTGATTTCAGTATCCAGGAAGTTGTTAGCAGAAGACTGCCATATACAAATGGTTTTATTTACCCCTTTTCAACTTTTTCAACATGCAGGAGCTCCTTGAACTCAATGGCTACTAAACCAAAGGCCATGTCAAACACAGGTACCCCATGAACAGATTGTTTTTATCCCCAGTTTAAACAGTGATGCTACTATTAATGTACTGGGCTGTGGCCAAGTCAGCACTCATTGTACTGAAAAGTAAGGTTAGTGCTCACAGATGATCATTATTGGCTATGAATAGATAATAGGTTACTATTCTTAGATTGAGCTACGCCATAAGAACTGTAGTTCTTGAGATAGCTTAAGCAGAAAGAGTTTAGCAAGCCATCCTTCTGTTAGAATTTCCTGTTTTCAAGCTATGAGTGAATGCTGGACAGATGTTTTCTCATGCAAAGCAAGTCCCCATTCTAGAATACAATTAATTCTGTAATAGGAATGTGATTTTTAAAAATTCAAATGACTAATTTATGTTGGTGACCTGGAAGGCGTTATAATACATGGCAGAAAGAGAAGTAACTCATCAACAACACAATGAATGTATGACACTTCAGATAGTAATAACGGCAGTAAGTCAAAAGATTTTTCAGGAAATAGAAGATCTTTTTAAACCATTACCTACCAAAGTCATTGCAGTTGGTAAGGCTAAAGGAAGAAATTTTAAATCGTACAGTTCGGTGGCACCACATGGGTGGGAACATGGGAAAGTGGATTTTAAGATCAGACACTTCAAAACTGACTAAGAAATAGCAGTAGGCTCCACCTGTGTGACATAAATCAGAATTTAACTTTGAAAGTTTTACTATCACACCGTTGCACATCATCTTAGACCCTACAATTGCAGGGGACATACTGCTTTTCACCCTTGGGACACACACTCCATCATGAAGTGCATGCTTCAAGATCAGCGACTTGGTTTGGTTTCTGCTCACTGTGCAATGTAAAACCTACACCCCATATCCCCTTTATGCCTTTTATGCCAGAAGAGTCATACAGGCAATGTATGCAGTGCTGATGCATCCTTCTGACTGAAGTGCAAACATTAAGCAATGTTTTCTCTGCAGTTGCTGTGGGCTCAGAATGGCAGGTGAAAGATGGAGGAGACTGAATTGTGAGAAGAGCAGGAGTATAAAGGTACAGCCAAAAGGTTAGTTTCACAGGGACAGTTCACATCCTGGAAACTGAGCCTAATATTTGGTCTCATCTCTTCCCCTGTCAGAATCTGTCTGTGAAAATTTTGATAAAATTTGCGTCTAAGTTCTTTCTGAAGACTGCTACAGAGAGAGGATAATAGCCTTTGGCAACCACTTGATAATTTAAATGCTAGAATTCTGTGCATTGATCTAATAATATAAAATCCCTTGAAGATAAACTTGCAGTTATGCTGTAAGTGTTGTTTGTTTTACATGTTAAACAACAAAATAATCTTCTAGTAGTTCTATCAGTCAAATTTAGGTAATGAGAACCAAACTGGGCACAAAGCCTTATTTTGGTTCCTCTGCCACGTACACCATGAAGCATCTCATTTATTTCATAAAACTACTGCCCTATTCAAGTCACAGGTGGGATGTTGTGCCCAGGGCAGTGCAGTCAATGAGCCTGGTGCGTGGTAGGATTCTTACCTTGTCTCTTCCGCAAGTTAAAACACATGAAAAAAGCAGTTATGGCTAAAACTACTGAATTCCACTGTTAAGAACTGGAGCTTTATCTTTCTTCTGCCAAAAATTTTAATATGATGCTGAACAAGCCACTTTAAGATTTTAGAGGGAGTAACCAGCTGTGTTATTCCTTAAGCTTCAAGTGATCAACGTGAAACACTGCCCAATTCAAAGTGTACTCGGTATTGACTTGAGTTTCACTTTGAACTTTAGATTCTTTTTGTAAAAAGCCAAACACTGAGGGAAATCAAAGCCATGGACATGGCTCAACATGGGCACCTTGGACCTTCTCTTCTTTCTTTCTTTCTTTTTNTATGCCAGAACTCTGTGTGTATAAAATCAGAAAACAAATGAGAAGGGTGAAAAAAATAATTCAGTGATAGTTTTGAAATAGTCTCTGACCATACAGTGAATGTAAAATTGTAAGCAGTAAACAAATACCTGTCTTACCAAGTAGCAAGAGTCTGATGGAAATAACACAGAATCACAGTAAGGAGTAACCATAACATACAGTTTTGGGTTGTTGAGGGAGGAGAGAAGAGCATTTTAGGTGCTCTGTTTCCTAAAAAGTAGTTGATTTAGCAAGAATATCTCTAGAGAAGTATACAGAAGACCTAAGGAGGTAGGAGCTCCCAACCAACCTTCTGTTCTGCCATGGCACTGTCTGATTCAAGATCTTAAGTTGGTTTAGTAGTAGTGAAGTAATGGTTAAGCCTGGTCTTGCGGAGATATTTCATTGTTTGTGGAGGGTATCTGTGTAAGGAGACAGGGGAATCAAGGTTGACAGTGATAACATGTGTTACCCATCAAACTCTGGGATAAAAGCAGTGATAACTTCTCATGGGGCAGATGTTTTGTGATTCTAAGCTGTAGCATCATAGTGCACTATGACAAACTCATACAGACAGCAGTCACACCTGGCTGCCGTGCTGGGATGGGTTTGTGGAGAGGAGCGGAACAGGCCTGGCCTCTCTGTTTTGGGCTCTACAATTTGGTATTGCCAGTCTAACTACAAACCAGCAGAATTTCTGACCCGCCAGTCAGCCAAAGGGAAAACAGAAACACAGGCAGAAGCCAGCATAAATACAGTTGCCAAGAGAGATGTGTTGCTTGTACAGAAGGAGAAATATGAAGAGATCAGCCTACTTTATACCTGGAAGAGGAATATCTTTATTCTTCCCTATAACAGTTATCTGGCAGGCAGACAGAGACAGTTCAGCAGCTTCCAAATACAAATGATTCTATGAAAGACACCAGACCCTGAGTTCACCAGAACTCAAGTTGAGGAGAGGGAGGTTTAACTAGGACTTAGATAGGAGACTTAAATCACAAATCCAACCAGGCAGAGGAAGTGGCACTTGCAATTTGTTTTGAAATGAATGGATTTTGTACTGCACAGACCAATGCACCAACGGTGGTAGAGGTTTTTCTAAGGCTGTAGTCCAATTGTCTTGCAATCATTACAGGTAATCTGGCATTCTGAAAAAGAGAAAGAAAGGTGATTCTAAACAGCCAGTTAAAAAGCCTTGGCATTTAGAGAGTTAACTTTCCTGATAATTAATTAAACGTTGTATTATTCCCCATATTATGCCCCCAAATCTGCATGGCTGGTGCTGTTATATTTTACTTCAGACTTTGAGGTTTGAAGTGAAGATATCATTTTTGTAATGTAAAACACGTATGTTTAGGACAGAAATGTTTTAATGCTTATGCACACATGATGATTAAAGTTCTACACAGGCTTTTTGAGGTTTGTAAACACTTCCTTTTAAAACTACTAACCTAAATACATTTTCGGATATCTATCCCTACTGTTAACGCTTGATGTTTCATACATCATATCTGATATGTATGATGTACACAAACAGCAACATAAGGCCTGCTGTGGAGTTAGAGAATTGTTAAAAATGTTTACTTCAAAATAAATCTTGGAAAAAATAATATAATCTGTATTATTTCCTTATAATCTCATTTGCAGGACCAGTGTTAGGCACGCTGTATTTGCTACTTTTTGTGCAGCTACACTTTACTCATAAAAAAATATTTTCCATCTGCCATTCAACAAACATCAATTTCTCATTTTTATAACTAATTTATCAAAATATATCATAGTCTTAGTTTCCTCTCTGTGTTGCCATATTCCCTGTGCACGGGGACTTTTACAGACCGTGCTTTCTCTTGCAATATGAAAGAAAAAGAAAACTCATCTGCTATATCTGCTATGTTAATCACAACCGCTTGCAAAGGATTGCCTTATGACCACTACTTCAATGTTTTGGAAAGCTTTATAATTTTTTATGCTATATAAGCCTGCTTTTGGATAGCCTGTCAGTCAATACACTAGAGCTTTGAAAGCATTTTAATCTAGTGCATGCTGATTACATATCTGGTGCTTTACACTACATAATTACAAACAGCTTTCCTTCAAACAGATACAAGCTTCCTTCATCCCAGAAGCACAGTCACCTCTAGTTGGAAATACCAGCAGCTGGTTTTCAGTTGAAATGGACATTGCAAAACCACTTTGTTCAAAATGTGAAAGTGCAATAGCAGGAAAATCCTCTGTTGAAAATATTTGGAAAATTCAAATGGGCATAGTGCCGTATCTCCATTCTGGAATACAGCACAGTGTGATAAATAATACAGTCTTGTCAAAATACTCAGTTGGTGTAAGTCACTGTCACTCCACTGCTTTCAAAACAGCAATGCTGATTCACATCGTATGGTGAACCGGGCCCTCTTTCTCAGCTTAGGATCTTTAGAAAGTCCAGCAGCACAGACACCCCCCTGCTACTGGGACCCTGGCTCAGGGAGACGCCTGCCTCCTGCACCACAAGGCTCATCCTTACAGTTTTTTCCTGATGTCTGTCATCCAAATATCGACTCCCTGTTCAACTCACGAAGTCTGACGAGATTGCAACTTTTGTTGGTATGATAGTGTGGTTTAATTACAATAAGGTTTGGGGTTTTGTGTTGTGTTTTTTTTTTTTATAAGCTACAGCAACATTAGATATACATTTTTAAAAAAAAAACTTTTAAAAATCTCAAAGTTTTCTCTAAAGGTTAAAGGGACAACTTCCTCCTCCTCTCTCTAAAGAGGAACAGGTAGATAAAAAATTCAATAGTTTTATCGGAGGCAAGTGAAATTTATTACATGAGAAGAGCCTGAGAGGCTTGGGATTGTAGACAGTATTGATATATGCCTTCCAGGAGCTTAACTAAAATGTTATTTTGTATCTGCCATAAAATATAAGAAAATATTGATGGCTTTTTTTAAACTTGGTGTCAGCAGGGTATAATCAGAAAAGGAGAGGATGAAATAAAACATGGAAGATCTTTCTTCCCTTGCTGAAGGGAACTTGCATACCTTTATTTTTAGAGATGAAAATCTAATGTAATGCTCATTTGGTTAACTGGGCTTCAGCTTGTGGTTTGGTTTAAACATTTTTTGCTTGCTTTAGTCTTACAGGGATTGTCTGTGTGACTGTAATGTCTTTTGAAGGGACAAATTGGCGAGCACAACTATTAGCTGGGTGACATCAAAGAGCATTAATCTTTTGTTCTATAGCAAGGCCAAGACCACATTAGTGCATTTCACCCAGTCATTATTAAGACTGTAGCCCAAGGGTGTAATAAATGTTTTATGGCATGCAAACCAAGGTAATGGAATGCAAATTCCATAATACATCCATACATTTATTTTCTAATAGAGTAAATGATGATGTATTTTATCCAAGAAGAGCTGCTGAATGACAGCACAAGTTCAGAAATTCAGAACTGAAGATAAATATAGCCCTTTCTGGATTTGGGGTAGCTATGTGAAACAAGAGGAAAAAGAGGTCTGTTCTGTTAGAAATTACCCAGTAAAAAAGCTTTAAGAGCAAACACTTTCATCTTATTCTTTAATGTAAATCTCTTTTTGAGAAGGTGGATGTGGTTATCTTACGTTTTTATTTCTAATTACATTTCCCTCTTTGAATACTAATGGATTATTTTGCTTATATTTACCTTAGAAATATATGGGAACATTAATATTTGAGATTTTATAGGTATCAGGGAAGGCATTTTCCCAGCAGAACTTAAGTTATGCTTTATTATACTGTATTCACAATCTGATGGATTAAGAATTATTCCTGAAGTAAAGCAGTCTCAGTAACCTAAATAATAATACAAATATACGTCAGTGCTCTTGCTACTTTAACCTGACAAGCCACACTGTAAAGGTTCCGGTAATCACAGTGCCGGTTGACTGGATTAGTGTGTGAAACCTCTGTAAGCCATTTTATCTGCCCCTAAGAAATGTTTTCATTTCATTCTTACCTTATTTCCTGATGATGCACAGTGCTTTTGATCCCACCTAATAGACAGTTTCATGTTCATTCATTGCTGTGTTTCTCAGATAGAAATACAGTAACTGAGAGAGTAAATTGTATTACAGAGTATAGCCGAAGTACACACTCAGGACTGAGAACTAAGTTCTAAGTCTATAAAAACCCTCATAACTAACTAAGGAAAATGTGCAGGGAAAGGTTCTCAGAGACTGCTGCACACCAAGGTCTGGATCTTGCACAGCCAGAACAATACAGTAACCCATTGCAGGAAAATAAAACTGGTTGAATTCTGTTCTCTCAACCCTTACTCTCCAGGGTCATATCTTTCTTATGTCATTCATGTGGCAAAAGGTTTTTGTAAACAGCATAGAAGTTAATGACAAGGACATCAAAGCATTCTAGCCCCTCATGTAATTTTTCCGGTAAGCAAGTGGTCTTGATGACTTTGGATCATCTGTAGGATTCGGTTCCGAGTCACATTCCTGACTGAAAGCATTTATAGTCTGATCCAAAGCACACAGGAATTATTGGAAAGATTCCCACTGACTCCACTGGTCTTTGAATCAGGCCTTTTACAGAAATATAGTATTTAATATGTGTTTTCTGTCACTGAGTATAAGTTTAGAAGAGAATAACACAATGGCACAAGTTCATCCCTAGCGACGCTGGAGTTCCCCGTAGCTATAACTGGCACCTGGGAGCCTCATTCTGTACATGGAAGCAGTTCCTTTACGTCTCAGTGCTCCTGATGACTAGGGCGTGCAAGCACTATTTCTGTGGTGACTGAGTATTTCCAGGTGAGGGGAAACTTTCTGCCAAAGGGAAAGAAAAAGAACATCAGTTTAAAGGGATCCTGGAGTAGCACTGGTTCTGATCGAGAAAGCACAATTAGTTGCTGCACGGTGGCTCCTGCTGTGGTTGATAGAATCTCACTGAGGTGGTAGTGCCTTTATTTAGGCTTCATGGCCCAGAAGTTCTAGCATGGAGTGATGAAAACATAGACAGGCAAAACCAGACAGAAAATATTTTGCACAAAGCAAACCACTGCACTTAATTTCAATAGAACAACAGAGGAAAAACCTGCTGTTCAGACACACAGCCTGGGGTGTTGCTGAAATATGACTTTCTTAGTACACTAGGCAGTCAGACCTATTACCTTGCGGTAGAGGAGGAAGCCAAAATGAGGAAGAAAAGGCATACACTGTAGTATATATCTCTTACCTAATTGTGACAAATGTGCCCCCAAGAGAAGACATGCGGTTGTTCTTAACTTTGTGAAGTGCAAGAAGGAAAGAAGAGAAGATTTCTTCTCACAGAGATATAATATACTGGACCTACTTAGTTACCAACTGCGATAACAGCTTCTGAAATAGCCCAGTATTAGTTTGACGTTTCTTTACAAGTTTAGTAAATGTAGAAGCCTGCCTAAATTATGTCTGTGTCTTATCCTGAGCAGAAAGCTCAGGGTTGATGAGCTATGAGATTACCTGGATAACTTGACTGCAGTCTTTGCTCACTGTGCGTTCAGGATTCGGTGACTCTCTTGCAGGCTAGGATTGAAAGCAGCATGGTGGGTCTTATAGTACTGCACCATGGAGCTTTCATCAAGCATCACAGGCTACTAGAAATTTTTAGCTGCAGTGTCCTCTGTGACTTGGCATGACATTAATTCCTCCTTATACTTTACTCATAAGAATCATAAAATTATGCAGAGTAACAGTCTAACATTCTGAATCTACAAATACTGATACAGATGCTGTACTTAATGTGACTGAGCAGCTCCTTTGACTTTATTTGGCCTAAGAACAGCACCAGAACCACCAGTCTTAGACATAGTTTGTGAGTATTAGGTTTGTGAGTAATATAGGTTTGGCTAGTAAATTAAATAACTGAAGTAATAAGGCGGCTAAAAGCTGAATAAATAAATATTCACCTGCCATTTAATAATCAAATTGAACAATTAAAATAGTCTTTGGCATGATCTAAGCACTCACTATCACAACAGAGGATTTATTGAATATGTGATATGGGGTGATGGCCTTTGAAGTCAGCTGTTAGAAAGCACTTAAATTTACTGCCCACTTCCATAAGACTTTTTTAAAATAATTGTTGTAAAACATGATGCTAACTTAAAAGTTATAAACCTGTCTACCATACAAATTAACTAAGGGATGGAACTTCAATGGTATATCAATGAAAAAGTGTTTGGTTTTATTTAATCTTTTGAACATAACTTTTTGCAGTATGAAGCAGATAGATTTTATCTCAATTGCATTAATTTTTGTGACTTATAACTTAAAAAAAAGGGAGGGGGAGGGAAGCTTGGACGATACTGAAAAATAGCTAGAAGCTCACTCACAACTTATCCCGTTTCGAGAAATTAAAATGTGACAATCTTAAGTAGTCCTTTGGTTGATTTCTATTTTACCAAGGAATTTCATTTGCAAACACTGACTATATTAATAATTACTTCATCAGCTCATTCCAATGACAGTTATCATTAACCTCTGCTAAGTGATGTGCTAAACTTGCAGTTTTCTAAGTGTCAAAACTAAAATGAAGTTCACTTATTGGTTTGCTTCCTCCTTCCCCTTTATTCTGGGAATAAGAGCTCTTTCGTTTTCTATTTCCTTATGAATGATTAAGGTGAACTTGTTCAAGTTAATGCTTAATTCTAAAGCAGATATTAAAGAGCTTAAAAGGTGAAAGAAAAATGCACAGAAGTTTATGCGTTTCTCAAGGTTGCGAGAGGTTTATTTCATCTTATGCTTGTAAGGTTAATTAACTTCTCTACATCATTAGCACAAACAATTCCAGTTTGCGTTCAGAGTATTTTCTTTTACCAGTAGCGTGGATTTTAGAAAAAAAGGCAGGATAGTTATGAATAGCCTAAAACACAAATGTCTTGAAGTAGCACGAATGTGTGCATATAGGCTAATCTCATAAACTGTTACAACAAGACTGAGGTTAAGGTTTGAAAATCAGCTGTGACTTTGGGTGTTCCTTTCTGAGAAAAAAGCAGCTCAGCAGCTTCTGCTTCAAGATGTCTCCAGTTAGCCATACAGAATTATTAATAGATTGTTACAACCACAACTACTTGGTGTCATTTCGAACCTACTACTTATTCTATTGAGAATAAAGATCACCTTACGGTTGTGGTTTGGAATAAGACTCCCCAGTACCCCTCACCTCACCCCCAAAAAAATTCCCTCATGAATGTGGATCCCAGCTTAGCTAAATTGCAGCTTCCCTCATTTACCACCACAAACAATTTACAGCTTATTAGGTGCATAACATGTACTCATGTGAGTGTAACTACTGAAGCCAGAGGGAATAACAAACAACGGTGTTCTTCCATATACTGTTCCACTTCCATCTTTCCCCACACTCTGAACAAAACTCGGGAGCTAACACAGTTATTGAGGAGGTAGAACAAAGGCAGAAAGGTGAAATGACACCATACAAAGGAAGGATACAATTGCTAATGGCAAATCAGTAAGGGGGGTTGTTATTTTTATGGTTTTATTGAAGAAAAATGTAACTTGTATTTACAGTGAAGTAGTGTAACACGGCAGGGTTTGTTAGAGTTAGGATCTTAAAACCCACATGCTAGAACTTTCTAGCAAATCACCATATAAAAAAAGACTATACTCTTTAGCATTTCTCCTTGCATTGATTCGCTCAATTGTTACCAGTATGAATATGCTATATAACCCTTAAAATGCTAATGAATTATTCTGAATCAGGTTCTTTCTATCAGCCTGAAATATATAATAACGTACAAAGGTGGAATGGGAAAGACATGCTTTACAGTTTTCCTTTCAGCTAATTGCTTGCTTGTAAAATGAAGACACCACTGAGTCTGGGCAAAGACCTTTTATATAGCTGTATATTAAGGGACAGCAAGTGATTCAGCACATTTCCTGTATGCTGCTTCATCCTCTATTTAAGATAGAGAAGTTCAAGTGGTTCCAGACATTTTAAATGCTTTTCTTTTGCCAGATCTCTCTCTGTCCTTCTCTCAGCAGGTTAGGAACGGGTGCTTTTTGACTCACTCACAACCTTGGGATATTTTCTTGAAAATTTTGTCTCATCATCATATTCACCTATTGTGGAAAAGACTAAAACAGAAATTACAATTTAAAATCTATCTGGTAGAACAGAGTGATGTGGGTGGTGGTGACTCACCTGTCCCTTCTATCACTGCAAGTAAGAAAGTTAAGATCTATTTTTCAAGCCAATTCATTTCTTTGTGCCAGAGAAGAGTTACCCTTGCACCTTTTAAAGCAACAATTGAATGATCAGACCTGGGTCTACAACAGAGAAACAAATAGAGAGACAAGGGAAATAGGACTGTAGGACAACATAGATTAATTTTGTTAGCTGTTATTGATAGCACCAACTTCCTGATTTATGATACAGATATATGATTACAGTAAGTCATCAATCATCCAGCATGGTGAGGATGGGGAAAAAAAGGAGAAACAAATTTAAGATAGACAGGTAGGTCAACATTTAGCTATAAATGCTGAGATGTTCCGGTATTCATTCACTAATTTGACTGAGAGCATCAGATTCCTCAGATCATAAGTTGTGAACCCTATTAATTTGAAAATTGTGCCATGTTTTTGAGTTTATTCCAGATTTCCAATTCCAACCACTTTAATCTTCAAAAACCTCATTAAGTTCTGTGCAATACGCATAGGTGAGGATGAGGGTGGGGAGAAAAGTCCTTTTCCAGACTTGTATACTACTTGAAGGGGAAGGAGAGAAAGAAGTTCTCTTGCTGGAGATGGTGCATGAGACTGCAGAGCAGACATCTAAATTATTCCGCATTCAACTGATTTGCACCCAACATTCTGTTGAAATTTATTTCAGTGCAAGTTTTTGCTGCATTGATGGGTGGCTTGAGAAAGAAGAGAACTGACAGAAAATCTTGATGAATTCCCAGGTCAAAGCCATGATTTTGAAGATGCTTTTGTACACAGTCCTAGAAATAGCTGGATACAGAGGCCATAAATGCAGTTGATGACATTGAAGTTAACATACTCGAAGTTCACTTAGATATGTGGAAGTCCTTGTATTATGTATCTTTTAGTACAAGCTCAACACACGTAGTGCTATCATGGACTTTTTCAGAACCATGAGGACTAGGTGTCTGTACAGTGGGTGGCTGTTCAACAGAAGCTGATAGAATCACCAAAGAAGTTATGTAGAGTTTACTTCTGGTAGAGATTCAACATTACAGCCAAGAGTTTCATTGCCTTAAAATTTTCACACGGTCTAAGAAAATAAAAATGTTGGTGCATATTTCTCTATAAAAGTCAAACAAAACCCCTTCATTTTTGTTGCCATTCCTTCCAGAAGAGGTGTGAGTTTCCAGCTAGTAGTTTTCAAAGTTGTCAACACAATAATTGGAAGGTTGTGACTGTGTCTTGACCACAGATAAGAGATCCTGCCACCCATCATCACATCTCCTCATAACATACATATCTTCAGAGAAGGAGCAAGATGGGCAGGCTTCTTAATGATACCAAAGTATTTGTATTCATTCATTTCCTTTCTAGCCCTGGTGCACTGAGGCACTGCACTGACAAATACAGGTCAAATCACAACCAGTAACACTCTCTGAGCTATCTCCCTGTGTCTGGAGAAGTTACACCTAGAGAGAATCGGGTCAATATGTTTGATTGGGGAGTTTCTAAGGAAAGCGCCGGCTGTAACAAGAAGTGATTAAAGCTATTAATGTAGCATTTTTCCCTTCTGAATCAGTAACAAACCAGTAATAAACGCACCTACTAACAAAACTACTACCTGTTAGAGAGACGCTGTCTTGTACAGCTGACATCTTGACAAATGTGATGACTACAAATTCCATTGTGCTCTTGCAAGAAGTCTGATGAATTACATTGCATGTACCCCAAATTCCACATTAAGTTTTAGTTGAGGAAAAAAAAAAAAAAAGGCGGCATTTTATATAGTGGGCATGTAAGGGTTCGCTAGCTCACTGGGGACTGCATGCTGTCACTACTGTGAGAAATGATTTACTCATACACTCTTGTCCCTGGAAACAATTGCTCATGGAAACACTTTTACCTGTGCATGCATCAAAAAGTTAAGGAGTCACGTCCTGCTGGAGTCAGCTGATGGCTCAGGTCCTACCTTGCAAAAGATATTGCAGAATTTCTAGAATACGCTAGGTACACAACAGATGAAATAGGCATGTAACACTTTCACTTTTCTCCCTGAATGCAATGAGACTGTCCAGTAACTTTACAGGAACAAAGTGGCTAAACACTCCGGGCAACTGTCAGTGCAACTACAGTTTCAAACATCTCTGTTTTGCAGGCTGATTCCAGCATCTGCTTTCCATTAATACACACAGGAAACTAGAAGGAGTAAAAAGGACAAAATATTTTTTTACTAGCATATTAACAGTTTAATGTTAGCATGAAACTGCCATAGGAACTGGTGCCTCAGCATCCTCCAGGAGCTTTCAGACCTGCAGACTTCACCCATTGCTGTATCTGAATTGCCTGTCTGCATCCCTGATCTTTCTCATGCTGTGGTCCCAAAAGCTCTGTCCATACCTGCAGCTTGATCCTGACTTTCTGGAAAACCCCACTTTCGTATATGGAATTGGATTCACTTCTGAGCTCAGGACCAGCAGCACATAGACTTTGTATTGATCTTCTGAACAGGGATTAAATCTATGTTGTAGAAGGTGGCTAAGTTCAGAAAGTGAAGGGGTCTTGGTCTGAGCAGAATATTGTAAGTTCTCACTACAAAGGATCAGCCTCAGAAGAAGCTGATCAGGAGAATCTGGAAACAACCTACTCAGCCGTAACTCCACTGCAATGGCTCTGCCATGTGGTGAGAAAAATCCGGATGTGCTAACCTCTCTCATTTTGTTTTTTCAAGTGTGTGTTTGTTGTCGTTCTTTGTTTGCAGTGAGCAAAAACACCTTTCAGCTTCAAGCTATGAATAAACTTTTGCAATGACTGGCCAAATTAGCTATGATATCCTTTCATTTTAAAAAGGACTTTTGAAAGGCTCAGCCTTAAGGATTAAGTGCTTAAGGATATATTTGAGTGAGAGTCACTGTTTCAATTTATAGGAGGTTTTTTTGACCAGAACAAACCCGTAGCATTGATTTGTTTCTAAGCCTGTCTGCTCCCTGACCCATACGAGAGTATTTTTCCCCTACAGAGAAAACATGAATTGTAAAGAAGGATATAGCTACTTTTACATACTACAGTAGCCCATCACATTGTTAACAAACAACAGTAAAGGTTAATTTAAAAATGTGTTCCCTAATCATAAATAGAAACTTATTTCTTCAGGTGAGTGGTAGGTCTGAGAAGCTTTGTTATTTTGGTGAGCTATTATATGCCTTACAATATATATGCCTTACAGGTTCTTGTAAATTCAAGATTTAGCATTTCTAAATTTTGCAGCATCAGTGACCGGCAATCACCGGTTGTCCTCTAATCTCACTCTTCAGATGTCTGTGTCATAACTGATCTCAAGTGATAAATATTTATAGCTAGCTTCAGATGTTGTTTCATTTGCAAAAGAAAGATTTGCAAGTAAGGAGAAACTGGAAAAAAATGAATATTAATAAACTGCACAGGAAGAGAAAATGAGAAATGCTATATGGCTCAGATCCATGAGAAGAGCAAGGCATCAATTTGTAATGGGCAAATAATTCATAACAAGCAACATATTCAATACATTTCATCTCTTTTTTTATTCTAGCAAATTGCACACCAGCAGATAGTGATTTTCTCTAATTTACTCATAATTCACATTTTCCAACTAAGTACTTTCTGCAAAGAGTTATTGGTCTTAGATAGTTTGTTGCAAAGTATTCCATAGTAAAAGATAAGAGCTAGGTTTAGAGCAATTTTGATTGCAAACTTTAGATAATTTTTTGTCCCCTGACTAGACAGGTGTAACTCTTAAGATTCAGTTTTCTTATCTAAATTCTCACATTTACAGGCTTCTTTCAAGAAACATTCCCAATATCTAATTAAAATCCTACAAACTGTCCTGCTAGAAAGATCATTGTCTTGAGTAACTTGAGAAGGTGACTAGAAAAGTAGAAAAAAAAATCCACAAGCAAAATGAAAGTGTCTGAAAAAAATCCAGAATTCATACTCAACAGTGAGTCATACAGCTTTTAAGTATGTAATGGAGTAGCATTTACCAAGAGCTTCAAGACAGACTGGAGTCAATGCATTCAATAACTTTCTGCATTAGCTAGTAAAAGAGATGGGCAAAAGACAACTAGTACTTCCTTCTACGTCTGAATGAAATAAACCATATACACATGAGTAGGAAAAAGGTTTGCTTTTGTATTCTTTCTGCTATTAGGGACTATTCAGATTTTTTCTGCACTGATGTAACTTACTTGTGGTAATATAAAAGTAAACAGAAGATCAGAACTTTACTGGAAACATGTAGCTGAAGGAAACATCTGTATTTCCATGGAAACTTGAATGTCAAAGGAGGTATCTTAGTATCTTTAAGTGAAGGATGTCCAGGTCTTTTCTGCACTAGTACAAACTCCATTTTGATTAAAAGAAATCAAAAGTTCTGCCTTATTCATTTGCAGAATTATGAAACAGGATGCTTAGTGACCACTTCAGATACTTGCAATGCCCTAGACACCTCTTTGCCACACTGACTCTGAAGCTTCTGCAAGGGAGAAGATACCACGACTGAGTCCTCAGCCTGTGGCACTTTGGGGAAAGCACCTGAGAGGATAAGGATAATCTTGTGCACAATTACAATTACAATTTGATGGCTGTATGTGTGTTTTCAGACTCCAGACCTATTTAACTGATGTCGCATTCACATATGCATAAGTGTAGAAGAAATTTGATTGCACAATGGTAAGAGGTGGCAATTTCTAGCTCTTGAAGGGAGCTCTTCCTTTGTGAAGTGGCCTGATGGGAAGAGCCACAGAGCCATCTCCCAGCAGAGCTCAGGTACTGCTTGAAGAAGTAATGGTGTGGTGACATTAACCTGGCTCCAGCTACAAGCATCAGGCATACATCTCTACGCTTAGTTGCGCTGTTGCTGAGAGGGAACTTTTTCCAGCATGACACAGTAGTCAACTGTACTGAAAGGATTTATCTTGAGTTGCACATTTTTAAGTGCTGTTGCTCATTTTTAAATTAGAGTTCTTGTTTTGATGGGCAACAGAAGAATGTGCATGCCTTCAATAAATACACCTCACAGAAGTCTATACAAAAGATCATGCAAGCTCTGACATGCCCAGGTGGAGGCTCATGAATACATTGGCTATCAAACCTCAATTACAGTGTGTGTGAAAGATTGGTATCAAAATTCAGACAGCTTTGTCATTTATTAATATGCTCTTACTAAGGGTTTGTTGGCTCTGTACTATTTTGTTATCTGCAGTTCTTTACTTTTGGTTAATGAATATACTGTTGAACTTGTGAGTGTCTTTCCAGCAAGAGCCATGCTTTTACTTAAGCTCTCAAGGATTGCAACAGCACTCTCAACCAGTGTGAGAAACCTTTTTTTAATCAAAGTAAAAAGTTAATAAAGAGAGCAGAACTGCTCCTCTTAAATGCCTGTGTTGGCTTTGCTATCTGTAAAGCCTGTCCTGACTTAAGGCCCAATCTTTCGCATTTGCTTCATGTACTGTGCTCTTAATCCCAGATGCGTCTTATTCATAATTCTGGCTTAGACCTCACAGTACCTCATCAAGTATATTCAAGTTGTCCCTAACCTCACTGGCAGGTGTTCTAACACCTCTCAGACGTATCCTGCAGGTGCTATGAGTCATGCAAGCTTATTCAAAAAGTGAAAGATCTGTGGGAATTTCCCCAGGAATGTAGTTAGATCCACCATGAATGCCACAATACTATTAAATACACTTGAACACTTCTGGAAAGACCGAAAGTCACAGTGAGTAGCTACTTTTCTATAAAAGTTGTCTTACAGCAATACTCTCTGTTCAACACTCCATATACTTTTATATGTACACTCAGCATAACATGTAACCATTTTTTCTTCTTTTTTTACCCAGACTAACTACATGATGCCAAAGTAGTAGAATAAGAGGAAGGTCAATTGGGAAAGCGTGAGTAAACTCAGAAATACTACTTTCATAAAATCTGAGTTAAGGTAAGTGTAATATTGAAGAATGAAATTTTGTTTTGTTAGAGTTCTGTAGGCAAAACTAATTCTGCTGCCCACAGATAAAGAACAGTATTATTTGTTTTGACCTCATTGCTGGGAGCAACGACATTCCACGCTGTGGCAAAGGCAGAGTGGGTTGCGTGGGAAGATTTTTGCCCTTTCGTTCAGACCATGAAATAAAAGTGGAAGTCTAGGACGTGGGATGATTTGAGGAACCTAGCAGAAAACCTCCTTTCCTCCCTTACCTTTCCACCACTTCCCTAACCAGCTTTTTATTCAAACCACTTGATCCCAATTTACTGGGACCTGATTTTGTTGGACTTTGTGCTATGGTACAAGTGCAGGTAGAGCTAACCTGGGCTCTGATGGCTCTGGTCTGGCTGGTGAAGCATATGTAGTCTGCTTCCCCAGCCCACCGCCCTCAGTTCCAACTGTCCTCAAAGACTTTCCTTCATTCTAGGATTCTGGTTAAAGCCAGATCTTTGAAACAAAACTATGCAGCAGTAATAGGGTATTTTTAATACAAATACTGAAGATAGACGACAAGACAGACTACCATGTACTGCCACACCACCACAGTGATATTTAGGTTTGAATTTCATGCCATTTTTTGAGGGAGCTTTCAAAACACATGGAAGTCCGGGCTGAATCTACTTTCTAATGTATTGCTTCTGTTCCATGGCTTGATTTTTGCACCCTACCTTTCAAGTTAAAGCAAGATTTTCAGATTCAGATAATCTTTTTGACTTATCATCAAGGCCTCTACAACTTGTACTTTGCTGTTCACCAAGACAAGCTTTGAGTCAAAGGGAGAGTTAGTATAATACAATGTCCTTCAAAGACAGTTTCAAGGAACAATGAGAAGAGAACAAGATGCTGAACTGGAGTATGTGACCTCGTAGCTAGTTTGCATCTAAAGATAATACAGTTAATCTCTTAAACTACTTGGTATATGTTGGGGTGTTTTTTTTTTCCTCCATTGAAATTACCTCCATTTCCAACTATCATTAAAAATTGACAGACCTACGTTTTCTCATGCTTACTTGGACATATTTCAAATGTTTTACGAATGAATTAAGTTCCCCACACACGAAGCCCCATCGCTTAAGAAATCTCAGTGTACTGCTGAAAACAATCCTGGCTGGATGGGAAGATGAAACTGATTATTTAATATAAGTTTTCCAACTTTCCCAGTTTTTTTTACCCTGTGGGCAAAATGCTTTGAACTGGACAACTTCAGAAGTTTAATGAAATTTCTCCTATTTATATCAAGGCTAAATCTAGCTCTGCAACAGGAAAGCAGTTTGTTGTTCACAAGCAATATGTTTTGCCTTTAAAGGCAAGATGCTTTTCAAACAAGGCTTCAAGAAGCAATGGAAAGTATATGAAAGAATTGAAATAAATGGAAAAATAGTAATGTTCCAAAACTGGAGCCAAAAGATAAATTTTTTTTAGTCCTTATTGAAGCAAAGTTGACCTTGATATAAAGGACAGGTTTGCTTGGTTAGAGACAACCTGACTGGCCTATGCGCAGAAATGAACAATCAACAGTTCCAATATTTAAGGGGATCTTTTCACCACAAAGACAGCTTAGAAAACAGGTTTATCATTTGACACACATAAAAAGGAAGGTTTTATGGACAATTCTGTAAGAACAAACACTCATTATTGAGTTAGTTAGTAAATAATAATGATAACATCAGATTGGTGATTGCTGTCAATGAGTAATAAGCTAATGCTCTTTGTGTATTTATTATTAGATTTTCTGTGCTCATCAGAAATTGAGTGTAGCTTTGTTCACTACATATATCTTCATACTGCAATCAATATAATGGTACACTTTTCATAGACAGACTTTAATATTAATTTGTTCTTATTTATACACCACAGAAAGACACAGAACATCTTCACTTCTATGATAAAGCCTTCATTCAAAATAAAGTATGGTTATATCATCACTGGGGTTAAGAAGATTTTATGTTTACTACTCAAAAGATTAATGGGTCACTCAAGCATTTACATTCTCATACATTTTTATGACAGTGCTATGAAGTAAATTTGATGTATGTGCAGAAGAGAATGATAGGTTTAAATGTCTAACAGCTGCTCTTTTGAATTTCAGCAATGTTTTAAGTGTTGCTACCATTTAGCACTTCCACCACTCACTGCAATTTACTGTTTGCCTGCATTAGTTATTTGTATTTGCACAGGAAGACAAAGGGAAAGAATTAGGTGCAGAGCAGAAACACTTTTACTTCCTTCAAACCACCTGAATCTAATCAATCTTACAGCAAACACTGCTGTGGAAAAAAACCCCATGCTTTTCAGAGTGCTTATTGAAGGAATTCAATGAAAAAGCATCTTAGGCACAGAAGCTGTGTGCACAAATACACACCCTTTCCTGGATCTAGTTTGAAGCTCATTCCATGTTTTGAAACGCATTTGATGTCCTCTATATCACAAAACCAGTTTTGATGAGTAAACAACCCAGCAGGGGGCTGATTTCAGCAAAACAGGCCACGGAAATAGCGTGGGGTTGGGAGTGGCAGCAGCAGGAGGAAATTCTGGTCTTTTAGCTCCAACCAACTGAAACAGCTTCAAATGCTGCTGTAGTCTTTTCCTATGTGAAGTATATGACGCTAAATGCAGTGCACTCGGTGCACTTCACTTAAGACAGCACTGTTTAACACAGCAGGGAAACACGATTGTTTAATCACCCCCTGCTACTCACCAGAGCCAACAGGGGCAATTAAATAAGAAAGGTCACAATGTCACTGTAGGCCAGAACAAGCTGTGTTAGAGGACAGGGCAGTCATTGCTAGGGACCACACAGATCTGCTTCCCTGTGCCTTTGCAACTCCTCGTTGCATAGGTACCACCAGTTGTTTCAGGAATACCCGTGGACTACAGCAGTCCCCACAGCAGGAGTGGATACAGCAGGGAGCTGGAGGTGCTCCACATGCCCCTTCTCTAGCACGGTCTGTGCTTCATATAGAGACTCAGTTCTATGATGAAGTTGCATGTGTGTGACCACACGTTCCCATTTGTCCCAGTTTTGAGGGCTTAGTTCGCTCCTGAGTCAGGGTTTCGCAACTGCCTCATTATGTGAATGAGCAAAAGACGACTACGCTCATTTCCAAACGCAGCCAATAAATCTTTCAGAAGCCTAGCTTTATTTTAGGAATGGTGCCTCAGGCAAGACTTGCGTGGCTTAGAAAGGAAAACGTTTAAAACCTTTGCGAAAGTTCTGTAAACCTGGTTTAGCCAGTTTCTGCTCTCTGTGTTACGCTATTCTGAAGAGCTTAATGGCTCCATCAAGTTGGGAAATAGAAAAAATATTCTGTCACGTACAGGAGACACAGGCGGTTGTTAAGTCTAAGGTTATCATTGCAACACATTCATTTCATAGTCAACTTCGTGACCACCTGAAGTAATGTAACATGGAATTTACTCAAAGGACTCTGTTAGCGCTCTGAAGTTACAAGGCAGAATTTATTACCCATAGTACCATCACTTTCTGGTCATGCTGAACAGACAGCTTAGTCCTGGGAAATACCGACTATGCACTTTGCTGGCTTGGTCCTAAACTTCCTGAACAGTGTTTTCACTGTTCCTGGCCACCTTACTCAGTGACATCATCTAGTCTCAAAACAGTCTGCAGACATGCAATTGTAATAGTTAACCTTAGTCCCTGGCACCACATAGTCCCTCCAATCCCTCAGCACCTTGACCACCATTAGACATCCACAAGAATCCTGTGCCTTCTGCAGAGGATCTATGACTAGATACAACATCGCAGTGCAAGGCACTTTGCCACACGGGAAGTAAAATATCAAATCACCTTCTAGCTCCACAGCAAGTCTTGCTACATTGGCAAGGTTAGAAAGTTAGCATCCCAGAATTAAAAGGGGGAAGGGGAAAAACCCCAGAGATTATTTTTCATAATATGGAAACTAAGGGGGGGAGCATAGAGTTTATTTACTGTTCTCTAAGCATTGTGCATCTGAGAAGACTCTCAGCCCTCCTACACTAGCAGCTATCCAAAAATCTCTACAATTCGAAGAAAGAACAAAAGGAAAAAATGTCTTCTGAAGTTTTAGATGCCTCAGAGAAGAGAGGCCAGCTGACTCAGGCATGCAGAGCAAAGTAACTCAGAACTACAAAACAGAAGTAACACAACAGAGCCACCCATCCCTAATCTGGATGCTGGCTAAGCAATGCTTTGAAATAATCCACAGACTGTAGAAAGACAAAATAAGATGCAGAAAAAGTTTATACATGTCCACGACAGATAAGTTGACTTCTTAAGACATTTTAAGTAAAACGTACAAAAATTTGATCATTCAAATTATCAGTCACTTTATCAAAACTCATTGTACTTTGTTTCCCCATGCCTGAGGTTTCTGCTGTATACAGTGAGGCTCTTGATAGTTTCCCACTTTCCTCATATATTGATGAATGATTTTTAAAGTGCTTATTTGGACTGAAGAAGATGTGTCAGCAGAAATACAAATTCTGAAATTATTTAATATGTGGCATTATAGCTAAGGAATAACTCACTCCAACAGGAAAACCTGGACAATCTGAACTTCCCTAAGTTGATAAAAATGCTTGAATCAAACTTTTTCACAGTTGCCTTCCAGAAGAGATTGTTTTCCATAAATGAAGTATTAAATAATTGTAAGATAAGTTGACATTAAGGTTCCATTAATAGGCAACTTTTGAAGAAAAGAAATCTCAAGTTCATTTTTAAACAATTTCATTTCCTGTGTCAAATACAGACCTTCTTTTACTTAAACCCTTGTTGTGCAGACAACTTTCCCTCAAATTAATTTTTAAAATATATTAAAAACCCAACCGCAAATTTATGATATTGCTATTTCTATTCAGTAAATCAGAAAGTCTCTTATTATTATAATGATATTGCTTAGCATTATTTTCTTCTATACATAGATTAGTTGCCTGATTTTTTCCAAGCATACTTCATTATGACTAATAAAAACACAGATAAATAAGTGTAGATACACAAATTAGGACAAATATAGTGTTATTAATGTTACTTTAATTTATGCTCCCAAGAAAACTTACAGCAAGGTACAAATTTACATGCTGAAGAAAACAAATGAAAAAATAATTAAACTCTAATTAAAATACACTCTGATGTACAGCTGCAAGGATGAGCAATTCTGGCTACAGCATCATTAACCATGTACATTAGCATTTGTTTGTACTTATAGCTAAGCATGAATTTATTTAAAAACCCCAAAGATCTCATTTCAGCACCCAAGCACACGCTTAGTCCCCCTAAAGATGGTGTATTTGGGTTGCTCAATAGCAATGTTATCCATATGCTTAACATCAAGCCTAAGTGAGGGCTTGGCTGAATACAAGTCAAAATGACGCTTAGCCACAGGCTTAGTTTGTCTGTGCTGGGGGCTGTGGGGGAAGATGTGGAACCAGGCTGACTCATCATTCATAAGTCCATATTAAGGGTGTGAATTGTGTCAGTCCTCGAACTCCTACAGCACAAGTGGGAGGATTTAGGTCTAGAAGGTGGACAGACACAGCGAGACCACGGCTCACTCACTGCTCAACAGCCAGCGGAGCTGGACCAACAGGTGTACGCTTAAGAGTAGAGGCAGGATCAAGATGCAAAGTGTAGCATGCTGAGATCACAGCCTCCGCACTCTGCATGCAAACATATACATAGTGCCTGCAACTGATATCGTACCATGCACAGCTGCAATTGTTTGTACGTTTCTTTGCAATAGCATACAACAGCTAAAACAACATGCCAATTGCCTACACAAAACACACATGCAAAGTGAATTGTACATTTGCAAGATCAAAAATACGGTCTCATACAGTTTTTTTGAGCCACATAATGAGTCACTGAAGAGCTATGAGTAGAGGGTAGGTGTCCTCCTTCAAGTGCGTCTAAATATACCCCCACCACAATTTCTCTCATCTACTTGATATGAAGTTGAACAAATAGGAATTGCACATCTGCATTCACTTTGATGTGCTCAGACACCGCAGACAGTCCTTATATTCTACAGCATTGTAGCAAACTAGACTAGACCAAATAGCTCGGATCTTCTCCCTTCGTTATCCCACAAGCATATTTCTGTGGTGCCATGTTTCATAGTACCCCGATATTTGCATCAAAGACAATTGACCGGCCAGTCAAGAGACAACAAGTACTTGCCTCTGCAACACAGAGAAAGGGGGAATGAGTAAACATGTACTCTTCCCCACTTTGTGGGATCAGAAAGGTATTTCCAAAACACACGAAATGAAATTCACTAATTTCTACAGCCAAAGGAATCTCTTCATGACACTGAGTAGCAGGAGTGAATGATCTACATTGTAAGGAGGCCATAGCTATGTTCTGAACTGCTCTGAAGTTTTGCAACTGCAAAGTGAAGAGAAAGTTGATCTAAAATGCAGCAAGTCAGAACGATTCTGTTTTAGATTTACTTCCCCCTAAGGCTGATACGATGCAAAGATACTGATCAGCCTAGAATCACCCACTAATTTTTATATGCTCCTGAATAGTCTATAGAATTAGAAACCGAATTTAATCTAGTTACAATGAGTTCTTTGGTGTCAGCAGCTACTTAAGTGCTTATGTTTCCACCACTATATATACAAAATGTTTTCAATCATCATAAGAATAGACAGCATTCATTTTGGCCTTTGGCTTTCTTCTTCTCATACCTTACTGACTGTCCTGACCTGCTGTTGGACTAGCAGGACCATACTCTCAATTTTTTTTCCCTTTGGGAAAGGCCTTTCCTTTGTAGCTTACGAAAGAAACATAATGGGACAAAAGACAGAGCACTCCAGAGTCCAGGCTTCATCTCTCACACTGTGGTCACCATTAAAGCCTGGATTATACAGCTAGAAAATCTACAAAGAAGCATCTCTGGCTGTCTTGAATTAATTCTTATGACTAAGGAAAATCTATGTTACAGTCCTTTCTAAAAGACCTCACAGGAAAGGAATAATTATGGAGGTCTCCAGACAAAGCATTTTAAAAATGCTACTGTACTTCCATAGAAGTTAATGATAAAAAAACCTGTTGATCTCAGGAACAGACTTCAATGTTTGTAAATAACACGTAACTGTAGGAAGTTATACAAAATAATTGATGCCATTTTTTCTTTGAAGTTCATCTCATGGAATTAAATCCATTCACACTGTGTTTTAAGGAAAACTCTCCTGCAGCTGGTTCTTCCCACTATATTTTGTTTAATTTATAGTCCACTCAGCAGGCAAAAATGTCTAGGGTATACCCAAACATTTCATTGTTTCAGGCAAGAAAGAATTCAGCACCCACAAGGTCTGCTTTATCCTCTTCTCCCAGTTAAAGTTATTCTGATTTACAAAGCTAGTTCATCAAGGTTATAACATAGGAAAGCCATTCTGAGTGCACATGCTGCGAAATACTAATAAGAAAGGCACGGGCAGAGCTAACACACAGAACATGGAGCAGATGCATCGAGTGCATCAGGAGAACACCCTTGGCAGAAAGGGCTATCTGAAAGGTGCCACTGCTCTCTGGTCCTTTGGAGTCTCAGGGCCACAATCTGGCCCCTGCTCTTCACATCTTGTACCCTTATTTTGCTGAGCTGGCTCCAACAACTTACCTGGCCATAAAAGAAAAACTGGAGCAGCCCCAGCATAGACCCTCACAGCCATGAGGGGGAAAGGCCAAGGCAGGCTGCCCTCAGCAGCGCTGTGCTTCCCCAGGAGGGCCGGGTGCATCACCAGCGGCTCCCAAGGCCCTTGCACAGCCCTGCATGTGGAAGAGGGGACAGTGTCTCAGAGCACTTAGAAAGCCATGACCTTGGGGAGCAGGAGGAGCACGAGCCTTAAACTTCTGTTTTAATTCTCATTCCTGACAGGCAAAAGCATTTTGTTAGTTGCCTTAAAGAAAAACAAAAAGTAGAGACAACATTTCTAGAATTATTTGTTGATATTTTTTGGCAGCTGTACATGTACTACTCTCTTGCTGTGACCATAATCGAAGCCTAATGTTGCTCCCAAGGAATGCTGTGGCAGTATTCCCACCGACTGCACTGTGAGCAGATCTGGGGCCTTTGTTTGGCCAAAGCTGTTCCAGATGGAGTCCAGAGGATTCCTACCCAGCATTCCAGTTGTAAAGAATGACTCTGCCCGTCTCTTCCAAAAGGAGTTTTCTGGCTTCGACTATGGTTGACCTTTTGTGACCAATAGTGGAAATGACCCACTCCTGTTGCACAGTAGGACCTGTTGGGAGATAAGGGTAATGCTGTGTTTTATTAGAGGCATACCTGTCTAATCAATGTTAAGATGATTACATCTGGTGTAATACAGTTTAGCATTGTGTATATTGAAAGAGCTTGGCTAGTCACAGGACTGTAGCTGCTCCTGAGATAGCACACCAGTGGGACAGACTGGGAAGGATGTGAACACGTAAATCCTAGTACCGGTGTACCTATCCACATGAAAACATACCATGAGTGTAATAAAGGAAAAATGTGAGCTAACCCAAAAGAAATCCGACAATCACAAAGAGGAAAAATTTTTTATTTCTCCAGTGAGGTTTCCCTAGGATCTTTAATGGTGAAAAATTGGTTAGAAACTTAAACTTGCATGTCACTTCATGAAGTACTAATATTGTCTGTCATTATTAGTGAACTGTTAGCCTGGCACTAATTTCTGTGACCAACTGAAGCAGGCCTGGTTCCCAGAGGACAGATGGACAGGAACAACAAGCTCTCTAGTATTTTCAATTTCAAAAATCACTGGTTACCTTTAAAAATTTTGGCTGCTGTCATCATTATGTATTTTAAACAAAACTTTCCCTCCCTTGACTCTGTTAATAGCTCACTGCTGATACATGGTTTTAATTCTGTAAGCAAATTGATGTTTCTTCATGCAAGTAGGACTTCTGAGCAAAGACTACAAATTTAGGCCAGTAGAAAAATAAGCACTACCTCCCAAGTACCGCAGTACTCAGTTTGAATTTTTTTCTCCAAAATGTTTGATTTGACAATATCTAAAGTGTGAAGCTCTCAGTTCAGATGAGAAGGTTGACCAAATCGTGCACAGCAATTTTTCAAATCCATACATATTCAGAAGCTTCCAGTATAAGAAATTAAACTTTGTCTTTCCTTACGTTATGTGGCTGAGCCTGTGCAGGCTAAAAGCCAAGCACCCTGATTAGTATTCTAGTGTGAAACACTGACACCAGTTAAGAATACATCGACACAAGGCACCTGTTTTTGATTTCTCCTGTGGGATGGGTGCTGTTACAGCACATGGATACCTTTGGTACGCAATGCAATCACCAGCTTAAGAATTTGTTTCATAAATCAAGGTTTTCTTGTTTTTCTGGTCAATTTAGCCTTAGAAACCAGACAAACCTCAAACACAAAAGGCCATCCAAACTCTCGGTTAACGTTTTCTAGGAACTATTATGCTAAAATGTAACCCTTTATCCAATTTCATTAAGGCATGCATTGAGAAACAAGGGAGCATAACAAGCAAATTATTTAGGCACTCCTGTAATGCATCTAAGATTTTTGTGTGCTGAATCAACAGTCCGAGAAAAATAGGAGTTCTGACAGATTGTTTTGCTTTCCCCTGCACACAATTACTATACAGGTTTTACTTTTTTTTTTTTCTAACAACTGTAGACGTACCTGGTTGCCAGAGATGCTTCATTGGCTCAGTTACACTATGAGACTAAAAAATACATACAAGTTTACAAAAGTTGACATAAAGCAGAGGTGGTAGAATGGAAAAGAAGTCTTTTTTTTTTTTAAATACATCATTATTCACTGAAACAAGTTTGTTTCCCAACATCTTGGAAGACACAGATTAAAAAACAAACTCAACAATATTTTTCAGTAAGGTTCTGAAGCAAATAGCCTTCCTTTGACTTTACCAGACACTGAACTGGGCTTTGACTCCACATTAGTACGACTGAAGTTGGTGACTGTCTCCAAGATGACACACTGGTGAAACAGTCTTGGTAATCAAGAGGCAGAAATAACTATAATGCCTTATGGGCTTCCAAAACCTAACCAACAGTTTTACCTTTGCTAATGCGCATTTCAATCTGATGAAAGGTAGTCAAGGAGCAGAAAAAGCACACATGATAAGGTATGTGATGCTTTGTGTTCAGCAGGCAAATTTGTATGACATTTTTTTCCCCTTCCGTTTTCTCAGTGACTGAGTGAAAGCTTGTGCATGTTTGTCAGACTGGCCCTCCATTAAATGTCTCTTCATGGAAATAAGGGGATATTTATGCACAGTGACTAATGAATGGATGCATTCCAGCATCTGCTATTGTGTATTTCCTGTAAAGTCATTTATTATTCTATCTAACAAACACAGTGTTCTTGGGTTGATGCTTAAGATTAATGAGGCATTTACTCCTATTCAAGAAACAAGTTCAGAAGACACATTTTCTCCCATTCAGCTGTGCCGATAGTTTAATTAATGCCATTAATACATATAAGTCACCAAAAACTGTTTTATGGTGGCACTGAGGAAAGTTGGCAAAGCAAGGAAATTTCAGAGGTAAAGCTACAGCATAACACTTCCCCTTGTTTCCAGGTAGCACAGGACTCTCCAGACAGCGGGTGATCTTGCGGACTACACGAGTAACAAAGCCCCAAGATGTAATGAGCTGAGGTAATGACAGAATATCAGTCTTAACTCCCCGCTTGTGTGGGCTTAGTCAAATCCTTACTGTGATTTTATTTATTTTTTTTTTTTTTTTGGTGTGGATGCATGTCATATTTCCCCCCCCAGTATTACAAAGAGAGGAAGAGAAAGAAAGTGCCCTCTCATTGAAATGTATGAGTTGATACAATAGACCACAACCAGTGCTATGGTCTGCGGTTTAAAGATATGTTAGGGGAACTCTTCAAAATGTGTACCATTTCACTGATACGACAGGAGGAATGTAATGGCTCTTTCAGTGCCGCTAGGGTTTTTTTGGGTTTCTTTCCCCCTCCTCCTCCTCCCCAAAGTTTCTGCTTGGGCCTTTTTTGTTAGGGATGCATGAACGCATTTTGCCTAATTGCCAGGCCCACTCAGGCCAGCATGGAAAGCTTGGTGTGAACTAGAATGTCACTGGGTTCACATTTCAAAAACAGAGAACTGGAAAGCAAGGAGCAAGCATGGGAGTATGCAAGTGTGTGTGTGGGTTAGGAACCCAAAATACAATGAAAATGTGGCACTTAACAGTTAAAATAAATGTCAAAATAAAGGTATACCACTCAGGCACCAAAACACAGGCCTTCTCACGTCTTATCTAGAGTTATCTTTTCAACTATAGTGTCATGACTGGGGTAATCTGCTCCCTGCTGTCACCCAAAGTGATCATCTGATGATCCCCACAGATTCCTGGATCCCAGAATAAAGCACAACATGTGAAACAGCTTGGAGACATCATTCTTACTGAATTAGAACAGCGGTCCAAGGACAAAATCGATTGGTGATCCAGACAAACACAACAGCATACAGCCATATTACAATTATAGATAGCTGCTTGCTGAGCTTCTGGAGACAGAACTCTGATTTCATTTGTTTGAGTCTCCTAATTATAATTTTTCTTTCCTCACTTTAACTATTTTTATCTCAAAGACTGATAACAGGAAAAGAAACCCAAACAACAGCCCCCCCCCCAACCTAAAAAGACTTTCAACATTATTTTGACTCTGCAAACAGGGGAAATAAGCAAACCAAAGCATGACTGAAAGTGCTTATACAGTAGCAATGGATCTCAATGTGCCTAGGCTGCTGGCAGCGTCATGCAGCGCTGTGTTACCATACAGCTTTGCTGCTCGAGCTAACACCTGCTAAAAGCTACCCCCAGTGTGCAGTGGACGACTCCAGGCAGAGGGATGGATGCAGTTTGGTACAGTGCCTGCTAGAACATGGAACTCCTGGACAGCTGAGCAGAGAAAAGCCCATTAGCTGCTCTAAGTATTACCGTAATTCCTGAAGTAAAATAAAGTCCATGGAGGCCAACACGATAACCAGGAGGCCTTGAGAGATACACTTAGATCTTCAAGAAATCTTTCTAAAACCTCTCCTACGAAAAACCTGTTTCACTTATACTGGAAATTTATTGGTTAATAAGAGGAGACAGCATGAACGTCTTATTTATAAAACCACCACCTCTCCCTGACTGCCCAAGCCTAAAGCTCTAAATGACAGCAACATCATCGTAATTTTCTCAGCCTTAAACAGTGGTGCTGTCAACAGGTGTAGGGACACGCTATGGACCACAAAGGAGTAAGATCTGTGCACCAAGCATACAGATATGACCCACATACTCTATTTTTAATTTTTGGAGGGTAAGACACACACAGGAAGCAGAACCTCCTGCACAGAAAATGTTTCCACAAACATATCTAGTCATTTTAGACGTTCATCCCTTTATTATGGCAGTACCACAGATATCTGCACATAGAAAACAAAACAGAATAAAGTATAATGCATAATCTAATTCTCAGTGTCACTTAAGAGAACAAATTTTTTATTTTAATTTACTACTCCAGATTGTTTGGAAGAAGTTTGATTAACAGCTTCAAGAAATTTTGTGCTTTTTTTCTACAAGGGTTTCCTAGCACTTAGCCTGTGGTTGTTAGCATTAGATTTCAAGACACACTGTACTAAACTGTATTAGGCATGTGAAAGGACTTTCATTCCTCATTAGCTGTGCATAAGAAAGGATTGTAACTTTTAAAAAGAACTAAGCGGCTTTGTAAAAACTTCGAACTTCCCTTTAACAAAAATCATACTTGTTAAAACTTTTTCTTTCATTCCCAGCTGAACTATACTTCAACTCAAAGCAAATAAAGTCATCAGTTGACTCCATTCTATTAGAGGACAGCATTTTAAAAAAAAAGTCCAATGGGTCCTTGAACAGTGGTCCCTTGTCTGTCACATCAAGACATGGCTTACACTTCACACACTATTGACCATGAAAAGCAATCTTGCGACTTTTGAAGCCCTATCACAGAAAAAAAGGGCTAGAGAAAACTTTTCTTGAAATGTCGAGGATGGGGGCCTGACTGCTCTCATCTCCTATGATTAATGACTTGTGGCCTTATTGTGTAGAGGCTGCTAATTAGCTTCACACTGATTAAGGCTGCAGAATGCAAAATCCAGCTCCATAAACCTGGACAGCCCCCACTCCCCACCCTAAACAAGCCCGATAGAGAAACTCTGGCATCTAGTTTCTTGATAAAAAACAGTGAACACATTCTCACTGGAACTAATGTAATCCCACGCGACTCTGGACTTCAACTTCACTGGGCTTGAACTGCAATATTTTTCTGTCTAATAATTATTTTTCAGTCCTATCCAAGTTCCCTGCTTTTTGTCTAAAAACTTGTTTGACACATTTAATAAACAGACATTACATACTAACAAATCTTATTCAAGAGCAATTTAAAATTTAGTTAAAAAGCAAAACAAAAAAGCAAGTGGATACTTTTACTCTTTTGTTACCCACTTATTAATAAATGAGTTAATTATAATGCTTCTAAATAGTTGCATATAGTCTTCCTGGATGCTCTCTATAGATGCTAAAAAAAAGTAAAATAAAAGGAGAGCAGAATGGCAGCTTCTAAATGGTTATTGTCTAGCACTTTGATCACCTGCTTTACTGAAATACATCCTGAACCTTTCATCTGGTAAAAATTGGTTGCCGCAGCTATAGAGGTGGCAGTCCAGTACACAGAGGGTTTCAGACCCTTCTGCCCTGACCCCCTCTTCGCTTCTCCTCTCAGTGTCGGATTAAATCTGCTTGTTAAGTTGATCTTTGCATGAAAAAGCATTACATTCCAGTAACACAGGAAGGTTGAAAATACTTATGTCAGATTTTTAACACCAACCTCATCAAACTGATGCACTACAGCATAAGGCTGATTAGCTTAATAACTGATTACTCGTCCTCTGGGCACCAGCAACCAAAATTAAAAACTTTAGCAGCTCATATAACAAAGTAATATGAGCTTGCTTTTTCAGAGACCTACAGTTCCAAGCAGGAGGGGGGAAAAAAACCACACCACATTACATTTACAGAACAGCTCTGAAAAGGCAAAGTTTCTTGGCTTTGGTGGGGTGGAATGAAGTGCTGATAATTTCCTTTCTACTGAATAATACCTAAAGCGACCATGTGTGCACAAAGAATAAGTTAATCAGATTACCTTAGTAGAATTATTTTTAAATTTCAAATATATACATGTCTGAATGCCTCCAACACCTCAACTGTTTGAATTCAAGAGGCTTCCTTTTGTACTCTGCATTTCCCAGCACATCCTTCGCTTGTGCCACCCCAACCAAGAGTGGCACCAGTTACTCACTTGCATTACTGTACACCCACAAGGTCACTCTTACACCAGGTACCGCATGTGGTGTAGTGAAGAGACAGTCATTCCTCAAAAGCGCAAGGTCCGGTATTGCAGAAATACTTCCACGTAAGTTACCACTGCAAGTAACTGTGGCAGGCCTTGCCAATGGGAGAGTTCGTAGGGGCGGTGCTAAATTATTTATGACAAAAGGCAACAGATGGTCATTGGAAATAGTAACTTCAGGTAATGCGAGATGACTGCGATAGACTATGCAAGTAGAAGGGCATCATCCACAGCCTCTTTCAAGTCCCCAAAAAGAAGCCTAAGTATATGCCTATCTTGAAGCATGTGAGCAATCCCTTTGAAGTCAGTAGTAATCAGGATTTTAAGTACTTCTGTGCCTACACATTTATTTTCACTTTAACTATGCTGTATATACAGTGTGTGGTGTAAACACTAATAGACTAACTTCAGCACTGCTGTAAAGTGGCACAGTTCTTCCAACATCAATGGATGAATGTCTCACTCAAGACCTGGGATTTAACTTAATGTTTATAAGCATTTTTTTATGCCTTACCCCATTTCTTTTTTGTCTTGTTTTGCTTTCAGCAAGGCTCTTTGTAGTGTCATAACTCACAATCTTTCTAGTCAGACTTTGTTTATGAAACCTTTATTGTTCCAGAACAATGGAGCTGTGACCTGTTCGAAGGCAGGATTGCAATCAGGGCCCTTTCCGTACTTTCTCAGGGTGCACTTTCGGATGGAATGAATAGACCACACAACCCTATTGATGTCAGCCAGGAGGAGAGAAATAGGCTTCCCCAATAAATCTAAACGTAAATCTTCTTGCCCTATCTCACCATCTGTACGAATTCACCTAAAGCACAAAATTAATAAGCTGAACAAGTATCCCCAAGACTGAAAGGCTGAAATACTGCTTGCACACCAAAATGGATTTGGCTTATACTTATGGTAGTTTCAGGGAATTCATAGGCATAGAAAGCGACAGGTGGAAACGTAGCTTGAGTCAAGAGAAAGTCAATGAGATTGACCCTAACATCATGAATATGCTTCACCCTTGTGTGTCAGTTCCCTCCTATAAATTACCTCAGGGAGAGGTCTGTGGCTTCTGATGCTTTCCTAACTTTATTCCAGCATGGGCTCTCAGGGCTAACACTTCAGTGAATTTTCATGGGGAAGTGAGTGATTTTTGAAAGCACAACTTCTGCACTCTGAGTAATGACTCATGGAATTTGACTTATATGATCAAAGGGCACATCAAACAGGTTGTCCTAATACCTGAGTGGCATTTGTTGCCTTAAGTGGTGGCAAGCAACTCAATTCCATTGAAGTCAATGAGCCATGCTGGGTTACACCAGCTGTGGAACTGACCCTTCTGCCTTAATTTGGCCCTTTTGCATTACACAGCTGTTTATAAAAGATAGAGCTGCTTTTTTCATGCAAGTGGAAATCACAGTTATCACAGTCTTCTCCTAGTCTGTAGGCACGCTCAAGCATCCTCTCCTAGTTTTCAGTCCAGTACTTATCAAAGCTGCTCTCACAGACATATATAATTAAGAGAGGAGTGACTCATCAAGTGACAGCAGAAGTAACATTACCTCCTTTTCCTTCCCTTGGCCATTACACACACATTTTGTAGTGCAAATTCCTCGGGGCAGAGCACATACTGTCTTGCCTCTATGATTCCACTTGCAGAGACGATACTGACTGTATCAGATATCCAGCCATCTGGAATCAACTACACATACAACTAACTGTAACACAGCCATTGCTACTAATACTAATTTTCCCCATCCATTTTCTCTAATCCATTTGATTATTTTATTCCCCCTCACCCTGAGCTCCCACCCCTTATGGTTCATTGCATGCTTAGGACCACTACAGCTACAAGATGCTAAACACCAACCATTTTAATTACAAAAGACTGTGGGGTTACCAGAGGCCTTTATAACTATCTAGATGTACCTTGGTGGCAAACAACACATAAAAGCTTTACTATATTAGTGGAAAAAACATTCAGTCAAATAAATAAGTTAGTGCAAAATACTTATTAGGGGATTGAAACATTATCTAACAGTAGGTAATTTTCAGACCATAATGGAGATACAGCATCACTTAGCAAAATGTATACCTTCTGCAAGTAGAGATCTACTCAGCAGAATTCATTTTCTGAATTCACTGAACCACAACACAGAATAATTAGTGCTGAGTATATACTTAAATAATTCACTGTTACTTTGTAAGTATTTAACACTATAGTGAGATGAGCAAAAACATACATTTAACACCTTTGCTATTCATATTCTGAAAAAGTGGAAAACACAGCTTCGGAAGTACTAAATTGTTTAGAACTCATCTTTTTCATTACATAAAATAGGTCTGCAAACAAGTCTTACTCTCATTTATGCATTATGGAAAAATCCTATGCAGTTATTTACATTAGTATTTATATACTGATCAAATTAACATCAGAAGTACTCAAAACTACAGTTTAAACTTTACTACTATATACGAACACATGCACATATTATGCGCACATGTGTGTGGACACACACACATTTCCCTTTCCAAATCTTACAGGCCTCAGCTAAAGCGCTATTGCTAGGAAAAACAAATTAAACTGTTTTAAATTTATTAGCTGGCTACAGAGTTTAAATTTAACTCACATCAAATAATTGTGCAAGTGAACGTAGGCTTCTTTCTGGGGAAAGGAAGGTCTTCGGTCATTTAAGACCCAATTCTGCCCCGCAAGGCGAATAGAAAAACTTCTATCAGCTCCAGACCTTAAATGACCTTCAGATCAGGTTTAGTAGATGAATGCTGGGAACACAATATTTTTATGAAGCTGAACAGTCTCAGCAGAGCAGGCTTAGTCCCTTCTGGAATACCACCGATGACTGTGGTTTTCTAATTTTGCCTCCAATGTCACAGAGAAATTATACACAAGGCAAGTATTAGCAGTGAAGCAGCCACAACCTTTTTGCTTAATTTGAAAATGCCACATTCTATAGTTCTGGTTTTGGAGGTCAGGTAAGGATTGCCTGCAACAAGTTGAGGATGGCTACGTCCCTTTTAAAATATACTTATTCTAGTCAGTGGTGAGTGGCTCTTGCCCTCACTCAGATTTACCATGGTTTTGTATCTGTGTTTAAGTACATGAAGGAAGGTAGTCGAAGAACAGAGAACTTATTGCAGAGCAGAGAAGTAAAGGGAAGGTTTTTTCTTAACTTCAGTGGAGGTAGCATTCAGATAACACTACCTAGGTGTATTTTAGGTGATTAAAACAACATGTGCATTCAATATAAATTTTCATTATCATACAAGAACGAACAAAAAAGCCAGAGCAAACACCAAAGAAAGCAAACAAACTGAACCTCCAACTTAATTGCTTAAATATTTGTGGGAAAACTGAAAGCACTTCAGAGCCGTGACTACCTTTACGTCCAGTGTCAATACAGCTTCTGGCACAGCAGGGTTCCAGTTTGCATCCAAGTCTTTCAAACACTACAGCACTGACCAGCAACAGCACAAATCCAGCTTAAGTTAAATTATTTCTAAATTTGAATTATTACTTATGATTTTTAGCATTCACTCAATTCTGACAGCAACAGCATTCCTCTATAATGTCTTCCATCTGAGCAGAGCATATCAAAGTGATTTGCAACAAAAAAAATTCTGTTTAAAAGGCAGGGGGAAAAATTTAATTGTTACAATGGAAGACAAAGGATCCCATCTCAGTCAAGCCCTGCTAGAGGGAAAATACTACTGCAAATGCACCACAACTAAAAACATGACAATAACTGATTTCGTAAAACAACAGTTCTGTTAAAGCAACGCACATTTAGCACAGTCTTGTATAGCAAGTTCCAAGCGACTTTTTTTTTTATGTTCCTGCTTAAAAACTATTTCAATGCAAAATGATCATTCAGGTAGCATTAGTAAAATTGCACCCTTATTGCTAATACAAGCTATGGACATCAGATCAGTGTTCTTGGATCTGTATCAGCTAACCTGGTCATACCTACTCAATGGATAACCACTCCTAACAAAAGAAAAGCAAAGGCGGAAAAAAAAAAGTGTGAAGTAAACACTTACCTCAGACAGTCTCAAACGAAAAGCAGGGTACCGATCAAACACACACACAAGGGACCAGCCTAAGAGATGAAGCAAGGCAAGGGAATTCACTGATGTTCCTCCAGGACCTGCAAAAATAAAGAGTTGTCAGCCATCCAGCAACTTTCATGCAGAATTCATTCATTTCCCTGTGTCAAAAATGCAAAAAAATAATTGAGGAAGCTAAAAAAGAGCTCTACTATAATATCCTTCCCCTCACCCCCCTCCAGATAGCCAACCTATTCACAACATCCACGATCTATTCGTTTAGTAGCACTGAAGTTATTTAGCAACTCACAGAAGAACGTGTAAAAATTTAATTACGTATATTTTGAAATCCCACTTCTAGTAAAACTAGAATAACTTTGCTTTGCTCTAGCATAAAGCACTTTATGAGGTACCATAAAGCAACCCTACCATGCACAGACAATGCCTCTGCTCCTCAGCATTAATCAAAATACTCTGTTAATCCACCTCACTGCTTTTAAAGCCTGGTGATTGGGTCAGCAGCTGACCAGCAGCACCTAATCACTCCGGGTGTCCTCACTAGTGCCTTCACTCACTGCAGGGGCAGCAACAACTCCTACCTGCCATTGCTCCCATCAGCAGGGGGCCCCTGGGAGGCTGTGAGGACAGCTGGAGCTTGGGGGACACTGCAGTGCCACAGGAGAGGGTGGGGTGGTCAGGGGTACAGTCGGCCAAGCACTCCCGTTTCTACCAAGATGCTGGATGCAAAATTAATTGTGGTAATTGAGACGTGAAAATGCTCATCTCTAGACGGCAGTTTCTGTGTCCCAAGGACAGCACGTCGGTCAGGTAGCTAAGAAGTCAGAAGTGGCAACCTGCGAGATCAGAGTGGAGAGGTGCTAGAGGAGGACACGTGGGAAGAGAACTAGAGCAAAGATTTGGGGATGTGAAAGCACGTGGCGACAAGCCAAAAAAGTACGTTCAGGTTCTGCATCTGCCTGACAAGCGAAGATACCTGAAAACAGATTGTCTGAATGTTGTGTAATAGGTCTGATTACTGGAGATGTACGAGATTGTAGTAAGGGCAGCCAGGTTAACATCAGGGATAATTATAGGTCCAACAGCGAGACCATCATAATCTACAGACATTCTTAAGACAGTACTTTTGTTAATACAGTATATGTAAGGGCAGCAGGCTTTGGGTATACAAGCTCCTGTTTGATGGCAGAAAGAACGTAAAAATTAGTGGAAGGGGGTAAGCTGGCACGTTGGTGTTTTGGTTATCATGCAGAAAACTTTGGAGAAATACATTTCTTATTGCCCAATATAAACCAGCTCTCCCAAGCTAGGTCGTAACTGATTTGGGGACACCCAGAGCTACTGTTTTAACTTAGCAATGAGGAAACTAACTTTATTTTCAGCTATTTATTGTGTACTACAAAGCTACCCAAAACAAAACCACTTAGTGTTACGCTTTTATACAGCATATAGATGCAGCATAAAAATGAGTGCCCTGGGATGTGGGGGGGAAATCACCAGTACTTAAAGTTGGTAATTGAAATTATTAATAATAGTGAAAATAATATATCCGTTCTCCAAGCAAGCCATCATAATGCTTAATAATTGATTGTAATTTCCTGCAATAAATACTAATGAATTCATTTACCAAGTAATGTAGCTTTATATGTTTATTCACTTCCCTAAGAAATATTTGTGTTTGTGTTATGTCAACAATTTAATACACTAAAGTAATTTATAAATATTTGTTATTAGTTTCAACACTTCTTAATAAAAAGCAGTTGCTTCACATAAATACCAAAGCAATCTTCAGAGCACATCTGCATCCCCAGCAAGCACTTACGCCGGCTTGTGAGTCCATTGGCCATCTGTGATCCTGCACGCTGACAGCGCACCAGCCAGAGGAGCGTCCCAAGGAGCAGACTGCGCCTGCCTGCGGGGACCTCACCCTCACCTGGGATCTACCACAAACCAGTCTGTCCATCACTAGAGTTCAGCATTTCCACTGAGAAGAGGTTCAGTCACCCTCAGAGACAAAAGCACTCCTCCAGCCCAAAGCCACTGAGTGAAGCAGCTCTGAGTGATCTCGCCCATCCCTATACAGTTTCCGACCTTTCTGGAAGTCTGTCTGTATACTGCTGCTACAGCATCATCTTCTAAGACAGCATTCCTCTTTCTCCATTAACTCTGCTATGGCTGCAAATATTTGTGACAGCTTTTTCTACTCAGTTGTTTGATTCATCTGTGAAGGTTATTGGGCCCTACATTAACCTCTCTTGTGCCATGTGGGATGTATAACTCCCTCTGCACTTGCATTCCTGATGTGGAGCGCCTCTCTGCAAAAGCAGCAGCAATACCCAGGGCAGTGCCCTCTGTGGAGCTCCAGGAATGTGATTGCAGGTGGTTCCTGCAGGGTGACAGGACACAAACCTCCTGCCCACTGTGCACTCGGAGCTAATGGTGAGACCAGCTGTTAACCGTTTCACCGCACACGCTGCGAGGAAGACGTCGCCCCGTGTAAGAAATGCAAACCTGCGATCCCTGTCTGTAAGATCAGTGTGCCAATGTGACCGGCACCATCCTGCCTGGTGCCTGGGATTGGATCAGGACTGAACCAGGTGTTGTCCACGTAGGTGTAAAAGATCGCATCTTCTACAGCACTAGTAGGGGTGGTGATGAGGCATGTGGTAAATAGGCCACATCTAAACTTTCTCCTTATAAACCCATCACACCTGGGTCCCCACTCCTGTCTCCTAGGGTCCCCTCAGAAGGCTCAGACCCCACTTGTGCTGCCCAGTGGTCTGCATGCCCTTGGGTACGCTGCTGTTAGGACCAGCTGGCAATGCCTTTCCAGTACTGTTTTGTCTGATTCATCTCCCAGCTGTTCATCCTCCTGATTTATGCCATCAGCACCAAAGCCTCATAACAAACAGAGCAGAAGGAGGAGGATTCACACTGTCCTTCTAAGGTCTGAGTGCCAGCATGCCTTTTTTATTTCTCTGAACTTGGAATCCTGGGCACAGCCAGTGCCTGCCTGCTTTCTCACCACCTCCATGGTGTCTGACTGGAGCTAGCTGTCTTCTCATTTAAAAAGAGTTGTGGATCTGACTCAAAAGATTCAGCAGACACAGTATAGGAGGTGTGGGTCAAAGAGTACACCTTACTTCAGCCCAAAGCACAAAAGTGAAATGAGAACTTACAAGAGCACCATTAACTGACCTGTTCTTGTTTCCCAGCAGAAGACAAGAAATTCCTGGGATAGCTGTAGCTAGAGCTCTTCACCTCAAGAGCAGTGTGACAAGAACTGGACATTATCCTAGCGCTTCCTCTGTTGATTTAAAAAGGCAAAATTTGCCCCCCCCCCCCGGTGCCTCTGGGGGTACTGAAATGCAACTGTTACTAAAGGGAGGAAGCTGACCCCAAGGAGCTCAGACTTGGGGCAGATTTTTGTCAACATAAGGCTTCCACTCTGTTTGCACCTTTGCTGTAAATGTGAATCTCTACAGCACGAGGTTAAGAGCTGGACTCTGTGGCTGACTCATCTACCAGAGACAGAGCTCCTGCGAGCTGTGCCGAGAGAAACACAAGCAAAGGGATTAGATTGTATTGTAGGTTGAGAGCCAGTTTTGGTGGAGTGTTAATCTCCAAGAGTATCGTTGCCAAAGTCACTTCTTAATGTAGCAGTTTAAGAGACAGCCTCTGTCTTAGGACCCGAGGCTAACCTATTTGATGTCACACTACAAGTAGAGCAGGTGCTGGGTTTGCAATGTATATTTGATGTCTAGCGTTGAAAAGTGAATTGATTGAAATGCTGTCAGGCTGCATTTTGAATGATTGCACTACTAATGTCACCTACAGGCATCTTGATGGACATTCTGCCATACACAGAATACAGTAGGCTGGAAATCATCATTTGCAAATCATCGCCTTCGAAAGTACAACTACCAATTCAGCTGAAAAAAAAAGAATTGGAAACACGTTGAAGAAACATTAACCTGAGGAAGTGAGCAAATCAGAAACACCAAATATTTAGGCTTATGGATTTCTCATTACGGGAATTTTCAACCTACTGTATTTCTTTCGGGGTGTTGCAATTCAAAACCTGTATTTTGTTTGATAATATACTTCTACCACAGGAAAGCTAATCAGGTTGTCTTCTAAATTTTTACTGGTATTCATCAGTATGGCACTTCAGGGTTTTCTTCAGTTACAAAAGCAGTTTTACAAAACCTGTCACTATGTATGAACATGACAAAGTTAGTAGCAGAACACTGGCATATTTTTGAAAGGATATGGGTATTTAGCTAAATAATTGTCATTGAGATTAATGAGAATTTAGCATTTAAATTCTGTAGTTCATCATATAAATTACAGTTCTGACCTATATTGCCTTGCCCCTGACACCAAGCTGGGTTAGAGTTTATTAACTTTCATGTCACAGGATAGAGGTGAGCAAGACTTTCTTATTTCCAGTGGCTACTATTCTCCATAAAAGTAGAAACCTGTGATTAATTTTACATAAATCTGGAAATTAATTTTAGCAACGTGGTAAAACTGTTGGTTAATAAGTGCTCTCAGAACCAACACCCCAGAAAGAAGAAGAGGCAGGACTAAGGAAACATCAGTATTTCACCACAGTCATCTGCTATTGTCTGCTGATGTTAGCTAGTCACCAATAATGCTGAAGCCTTTCTTCAAGTACTCTTCTGTCAAATTATCTGAGAAATTTGGTATGAATTTACTGTGAGTATATGCTTTTAAAAAACAAATCAAACAAGAACAGAAACTGGGATATAGGCTAGATGTTCAACAGTTTCATTTAGAAATACGGGGTTTTTTTTTCAGATACTAGTGTATTTTTATGTGTCCTCAAAGGAATTATGCTCTCCTTGAGGATTATAGAACACAGCAGATCACCTAGATGAACATTTCAAATTATATATAAATTTGGCACTGCATCAGGGAAACTCTACCTCTTTCACTAACAAATGGGGACAGGGAGGCTGTTTTGCATCTGCACAAAGTCGTACAGCAGGTTTAATAGTTCTGTGCCTAAATAAAATGAAAAGATTGCGTGTTGAAGCAGGAACTGCTTATACAGGTGCAAAACCAAGTAGAAGCAGTTAACGGACTTGTCCCCAGCCTCTTGAAAACCTGTGCTCATGGGCCTGAGAAGAAGTCTT
Organism: Psophia crepitans; assembly: GCA_013399095.1. Classification (NCBI taxonomy): domain Eukaryota; kingdom Metazoa; phylum Chordata; class Aves; order Gruiformes; family Psophiidae; genus Psophia; species Psophia crepitans. The sequence goes on from VWZZ01002489.1 coordinate 705,372, forward strand.
CTGCTCCGGTGCAAGAACCCTGAGCAGAGTTGTACCGTGTGTAGCAATGAGATGTTCAAGCAGACCCTGTTTTTCCTGAGCAGGGAACATGGGACGGGGCCACAGAGGGGCCAGACCTTGAATAAAGGCAGGCTGGCTGAGAGGTCTCCTGCTGCACTGCATTCTTATTGACCTTCAATCCTAACAAAAGTCCCTCATCAGGGAGCAGCAAGAGCAGGGCTTCTCCAAGGAGAGGACAAGGTGGGAAATGGGGTTAACATGAGTGCAGCCCCACATTGTCTGAATGAGACTGGGCTGGTGGTTGTGATGAGGTCTATGGAGAGTCCCAGACAAGGCGAGATAAATGATCAGGATTCTCCCAGGGAGCTCAGCCAGAAGAGGAGACTGGAACTGGGTTTGTGACACAGGTCTAAGGTTCACTCAGGACACAGGGCAGGAGACAAAGCTACCTCGAAGGCAGGTCTGCACTCCATCCCAGAAAACCAATCACCAAGCCAAAGCAGCAGCTAGATGACACAAGAACACCTGTACCTTGGCTTGGGGGACAGCCGGTGCCCAAGGCTGCGCTGCAACGGGGCTGCTGGAGGACCTGCAGGACAGGGGTGGCAGTCCCAGGTGAGCCTCGCCAGAGCCATCAAGGCCAGTCAGGGCCACGACAAAACCCAGCCTATACTTTAGAAGAAGATGGGAGTCTAAAGCCCTATTTAAGCAAGAAATGCTGCTGCTTGCTGAAGACCTGGGGTTTACCTTTCGATAAAAACATACGCCCACTCTTACACTGACAGGCTGGCTTCTGGCCAGCAAAAGATCAGGTGTTTCTTCAGCGCCTGATATCACCTCCCACATATGCACGTGTTGGGGCAACAGAAGTTCTGCCCAACGGGCGGTGGGTAGTCTTTCCTCTTACTTGTCTGCTGGGCAAACTGCAAAAAGCAGTTTAATGAAGAAAAGTTTAAATGTATAAATACTTACATAAGAAATACACAAAAAAAGGACCCAGGTTTACGTTTTTTTGCTGCTCTCCCTAAAGTAAGCCCTAAACCTATTAAAAATTGGGTAAAAGTCTTTCACGAGTAAATGGTAAGCTCATTAGCTTGTGTATCAGTTTAAATGTAAACAAAATTAATGGCTTCTAAAGGAATCTTTCAATATTTAGAAATTAGCTGGCTGCCTGATTACCGAGAATTTGTATGCACATTCTTTTCTTCCACTGATCAGCTCTTTCAACATCAGGAATGGTAACACTCTGGAACTGTTTACCCAAGATCAGCGTGGTTCAAGCCTTACTTAGGATCTCAGTCAGGATTTCTCAGTTTTTAAACGTTCAGTCCTTGGGGGGGAAGTGAAAATGGCAGCAGGAAGGACCTGGCGGTACTAAGCACAGCCGAAGCTGGCGCTTGATGACAGGAGGGGGACGAACACACCAGGCACTACACTTCATGATACAGCAAACGGGGAAGTTTGTGTTAGATTGTATCAACTTTTGTTGTGCCTTGAGCACATCTGAAAGGAAAGAAACAAACTGATGGAAGTTACAGGGTACAAAAGGGAGAAGAGAGCACGGAGCACGGGAAGCTGGCAATATGTGTAGAATAGAAATAAAAATTCAAAATAAAAGAGAGCCTTGTCACCCCTTTCATAAGAACTATGGCAGGGGGGTTGGAACTAGATGATCTTTGATGTCCCTTCCAACACAAACCATTCTGTCATTCTGTGATTCTAACCACTGCGATGAAGAACTCTAAGTGATGGGTTTGCAGTTCAAATGGGAGAGCGTGTTCCTTCCTGCCTCACCTTCAGTCACACCAGAGGGAGCCACTTTGTCTGGGGGGGAATGGCTTTGGCATCTGACGATCTGAGCCTGGGGTCAGAGGATGAATTTTCATGAATCATTTTCTAAGAAACAAAGCAGGCAACCAAGAAGGGTAGGATGTGTGGAGGCAGCTTACAAAAGCCATCTTTGGATGGCCTAGGATTTTAGAAGGGCACCTATCACACAAGTAAGTGATGCTCTCATAAGAAATGTTAGGAGCCACAGATTCTTGTTTTCAGAAAGTTCAGATTAGGTTGATCCAGGGCCGCAGGACCTATGTGGGCATACGAGCATCCCAGCTCTGGGCACTCCTGCAGTTTGGACAAGTGGAAACTGGTAAACTTCTTGCTGACCCTACTGTAGATAACCTTCTTCCAAACCTGATCCACGAGGTTAGGTCCTGCCCTCCTGAGCAGCGTTACTGACCATAAAGAGTGGACCTTTATTTCCTGCTCCTACCACTTGCTGTTGGTCAAAGTGACAGCTGAACTTTGCAGAACAAAAAGGCAGTAATACACTCTTCCAGGAAGACAAATGCTTTCTGAGGCTTACATATAGCTACAGCATAGCCATCCATCCCTCCCTCCCTCCCTCCCTCCCTCCCTGTGTTTGGAAACAAGGTGGCTTAGTAGGGATTCAACAACAAAAAGACAATTTGCTCTCCCTTTTGGGTGTGCTACCCTCGTCCTCCAAACGTCAGAGTCCTCTCCCCAAGCTGTGGTCATTCTTGGGAAATGCTACTGGGGAAGAGCAATGCCTGCCTTTCCTGCGTTACTTTCACAATAAAATGGTGAAGCTGCAACTGTCTGAGCAGGCCACAAATTCTACAGGCCAAACTGTAAAACTGCAGGAATTCAAGGTTCTTGACATTTCACGGAAAGCAAAACCGTGAGACTGAGGAAAACAAGCTAAAGGCTAAGTTAAGATATGTCTACCAGCTCCTAAAAAGGATCAGTTCAAATAAGGAACTGCAGTCGCAATTTCCTGCTTGATTGTCACTTTCTTCCAGTGAAGAAGTAGTCTGCTACTGGCCCTTGTCAGGAACAAATTACTTTCCCTTCACTGCCAACTCGGCTCCACACACCCTGCGCTGAAGAGAAGCAACACTGCAAAAAGCCAGTTTCCCCCAGAGGATATGAACTACACAGGCTGGTAATCTGCACAGATCATTTTAAAGGGGTAACTCACTCCTCTACGCTGCTCTCAGTAAATGCAGGGTCAGTGGGAGTTTTGTGCTAAATGAATTGGAAAAAACCTGCCGTGCAACTTTTGCATAGGAATTCTCTTCAGTGAACGTTTTTAATCCCACAAGAGCAAGTTTTAAGGAAGACTGAGACAGAATCCTAATCCAGCCATGACAGAAATGTGGTGAAAGCATCTTGGTGTTTTAACTTGTATTCTTGGACAGATCTGATCCGCACAAATACAAAAATATTTTTATGTAATTGCAATTAATTTCAAAGAAAAATATTTTGAGACATACTAATTTGAGCCTTCCATTTTGTTTGCTTTTAGCGTGGGCAAGACATGATGAGCAAAACACGGGCGTTGTACTCTGAACTTGCTCACCTTATCCTTTCAAAAAGCGTTACATGTGTGAGAAAGGGAAAACTGTGAACAAAGAAGGTCCAAAGAAGGTCCAAAGTGCAGGGTACGATGGAGGGCCATTCAGAGTTTATTCTGTGGCGCAATCCAAAAAGTCCGTATTCAGCAGTTAACATCAATGGTGGTTTTGCTGAGGAAGTCATGCCCTTCGGAGTTTGGGATTTTAACCTTAAGAAAGTTAAAAAAAAAAAGAAAAAAAAAGAAAAAAATCTCTAAAGCAATGATAAAAGCTTTAAATTAATTCCATTATCAAAAATATTTTCCCTCTTCAAATGTAGATTTCCTAGTTACTCGATTAGAAGGCGTACTTTGGGGTCTTCCTTTTCTCTACCAGGATTTGTTCAGCCTAAATGAATAGTTATAACTTTACTGTATCTATCACACTTTAGTAAGTCCAGATTTGGACAACTCTTGCCTGCTTACTCAAGTTTCTGGACTTGTTCTCTCCTAGGCAGAGAGTAACTCGATCCATGCATCCTGTTGATTCTTTCAATGTCTAAAATTAGCACTGTGCACGCACGCTTCCTCTACCTGGTGGCGTGCTCCCCGACGGCCCCGGGGGCAGGCATTCGCACGCATGCTGGGTGCAGCAAAGGCCCAACTGTTGCTTTTTGACAGAAGAAAACAGATTTTTACCTTTTACTTTATGTACAAGGGCGAGAGATCCCACCCCACTCTCACACACAATAAGTATTATTTTGTTCAGCTAAATGCTGAAAACGGTGACACGGTTTCTGTGCGCCAGTGGTGGCATCGAACCTAACATTACCAGTACCCGTGACTCTGACAAGTCCAGGCATGGCAGAAATTACGTGGCGGTCACAGGACTGCACAGTTGGAAAGGTTAAAGAGAATCCCCCAGCCTCTCATTCCTCTGCTCCTCCGCTCTTCCGTTCTCCTGAGGATCTCTTGGGACAACCCTGCTAGAAAAACGTTTGTCAGAAAGCGGAAGGCAACCCAATGGGAAACATCAGTGAACCTGTGTTTACTTTATTTAGAAATGACACCCCATCCCTGTCCCCTGGGGCAAAACTTCTTTTCTAGACATGACCTCAGAGATGTGCTACACGCACCCTGCACAATTTATCACCATGCTGCCTATAATTAGGTTTGTTAACATACAGCCTAGTGCAGTCTTGTTGACTGGGAACTTAATCAAGTTACTATTGAGTTCTTGTATGCATTGCTTCGGGTGACTGTTTTACTTGTAGAATTATAGCTGCGACCAACGTCAGGAAATTAGCTCTGGACACAAGTTTTTTACTTTTTTCCCCCTACATGTGAAAATATTTAGCAAACAGTGACAATGATGGAAAACAGTAGGAAACAAAATGTTCTACATTAGTATAAAACATAAAAAATGCAGCAAGGACCCTCAGTGGTACAACATGTGTTATGCTGGCTGGCAGTCCATTAGGCTTGATAGACATTTCACTTACCTAAGTCAAATATAACAGTCTAGTATTCATTAATATAAGAAGGGGGTTGTGGAATCAAGCCTACCATCTGGTTAGAACGACAGAATAATCTACAACTCATGATTAGGTCTAAGGAGTGGAATTTCACTTTAATCTTTTTCATTGCTCGAAATTTCCATCTGCGCAGTACGGCACATCATTTTTCTTCAAGACAAATGTGCTGTTTTTCATGTTCCAAAATTAGATCAGAAGAAAACGATTAATCATGTCATGGCCTGGGAAAGGAAACAAAGCCCTGATATTTCTCTCTCTCTCTCTCTCTCTCTCCCCCCTCTCCACTAGTTCTGGCTGTTTGCAAGGTCCTTTCTTTCCCTGCCTCAATTTTCATCACAACTTTCAGAGATTCACATTGTGGTGGGCTAGAAATATTCAGGAAACCGGAATCTGAAATGAAGGCACGGCTTTGATTTGCATAGCCATTTTTATTTTTCCCTCGCATGCCCCTGGTCACCCCCTGCCCCCC